>PVJH01040214.1:0-15977 GCA_004026705.1 Nesogale talazaci
TCATTTCTGTGTCATGTCTGGCTATTTCACAATGCCTAGGGGTTATCTGTAGATAAAAGCAATCAGGTTCCATAGCCAACCCACCACCGACGGAGCAGCCCCCTGCGGAGGGCGCCGGGGTGCTGAAGTCAACTAGCACGCGGTCAGGATGATGACTCCCTTCATTGCTGGTTCACAGTGCTACCCCTCGTGAGTTATCACCACTGACTTTGGACTGTGTGAGTTTGTGCTAATCCGGGTAAGCTAGAGGAACAAATTCATAGACACGCATATGGATATAAGGGAATGGTTTATATACAAGAGGAATGCAACATTGAGAAAGCATCCCAGCCCAATCCAGTTCAAAGTCATAAGTCCGATATTAGCCCATATGTCTGATACCAGTCTATAAAGTGTCCTTCCGACTCACGAAGTCACAGGCCAGTGGGTGCAGAGTCCCAGCGCCAGCAGGGGTCTCCCCAGGGCTCCTCATTTCCAGGGTTCAGGGTCCGTCAACAGCATTCCGTGATGGCAGAAGCAACTCATCACTGGCAGGGGTCTCCACATGACTTCACCAGCTTCAGAGGTCTGGTTCCATCAGGGTAAGGCCATGTGGCTTCTCCTCTGGCTCGTCCAGCTCCTCGGACGCTGCCATCTTGTCTGTAGTTCATGGTCTCTGAGACTAACTCCCAAAAACTGGGGAGACAACTTCTCATCTCCATGAGGGAAATATCGTGACATTTCCTAGAAGCCTCAGGAGAAAGCCATGCCCACATAGAGGCCTCAGTGGCTACTCAATGGCTATCTCCAGATTAACAGGCTAGACTCCACCCCTACATCTCAATCATGAAATTAACATAGTACATGACCACCACATAGTTGTATGACGTGCATGTCTCATGAAAGATCTGTAAGCGCCACTATACATACCCATTAGAAACCACATTCCCTCTCCCAGGCCTGACATGGGACAAGGAGCCTCCATGCTCTGCTCTGTCTGTCTGTCTTTAATATTTCCCACAATCACAAAGTTTGAGTGTTGGGGGGGCCCCCCTTCACCCTGGCAGGTCACTGTGCTGCTCCAGATAGTCTACAGAAACAAATCCAGGGAGACTTACATATGTATAGGAAAGAACTTTATATTAGAGCGCAATTGTGCATTAAGAAAACATCAGCCGGGCTGAGCCCCGGTGGCATAGTGGTTGTGCACGGGACTGCGGCCCACTGGGACGGAGGTTCAATTCCAGCAGTGGGGCTGGGCCTCCTCCTCCCACCACCAGAGAGCAATGATGCCCAAAAACAAAGAAAACATCAGCCCAGTCCAGATCAAGTCCCTAAGTTGAATATTAGCCCATACATCTGATATTTGACCATAAACCACTTTTCAGACTCACACAGTCACATGTAATGATGCGGACTACAGGAAGACCACAGGTGGTGGGTGGAAAGTCTCGTGGGTCCAATGGCAGTCAATACATCTCTAGGGCTCCAGCTGCCATCAGCGTGGCTGCATGAAATTTGTCACCATGAAGGTGAGGCAGAGAGAATGTGTGACCCACCTGCAAGGAGAGAAAAAGGAAGTTCCCAGAATCCTCATGAGAAGGCCACATCCACCAGGAGGCATCATCAGTCGTGATTGACAGGCTAACCTCCGCCCCTTCACTTTATCAAGTTGACATGAAATTATGTAACTACCATAAATGCCATCTGTGGCAGGATTATATCTATCTGTCTTCAAGGAAATCCAATCAATACAACAGTTATTCAAGTTTCTGCACCAGCCACAAAAAATAGTGATGAAGAAGTTGAAGAATTCTACCAACTTCAGTTGGAACTTGATCAAACATGTAATCAAAACGCATTTATACATACTGTTGATTGAACGCCAAGCTGGAAACAAAGCAGAAGAAACAGTAGTTGGAAAATACCAGCTCGGTGATAGAAATGAAGCCAGAGATCATGATAGAATTTTACAAAATCAACAACTTCTTCATAGAAAATACCTTTTTTCAACAACGCAGAAGGTGACTATACATGCGGACGTCCCAAAACGGGATACACAGAAATCAAATCGATGACATCTGTGTGAAGAGATGACGGAGAAGCTCACTATCAGCAGCTAAAACTCAAGAAGGGACCGAATGTGGAAGTCTGAGACCATCAATTGCTTGGAGGCAAGCTCACGAGACAGTTGAAGAAGAGTGGAGCAAGCCCACAGGAACCCAAACACGATCTCGACTCTCTGCCACCTGCGTTTCGAGAACAGCTCAAGAAGGGTTTTGACACATTGAACGCTCGTGACAGAAGACCTGATGAGCTGTGGGAGGACATCAAGGCTGTCGTCCACGAAGAAAACAAAAAGGCAACAAAGAAAGAAAAGATCGAAGTGGATGTCGGAAGAGACTTGCTTTTGAGCAAGAGTAGCTGACGCAAACGGAAGAAAAGATGCAGTCGAGGAGCTGAGCAGGCATTTTCAAAGGGCAAGTTGAGCAAAGTCAACTAGTGTAAGGGAATGTGCAAGGACCCAGGATTCAAAAGCACCAGGGGAAGAACACGCCCGGCATATCCGAAACTCAACATCAGAAAACACTCAAGCCGCAAGTTGCAATCTGGAAAGATTCTATAAGCAAACTATTGGATCATGCAGGAAGCGTCAGGAGCAGGTGGAAGGCATACAGAGCCACCGTACAAAAATGAGTATCCATTCCACCTTTGAGCACGAACTCGTGGTGCTGAAGGAAGAGGTTCAACAGGCACTGAATGCACTAGCCAGAAACAAAGCTCGAGGATTGATGGAACACCCACTGAAATGTTTCAGCAAGCGAGAGAAGCCTGGCAGCACTGACGCGTCTACGTCAGGCACTTTAGAAGATTGCTCCTTGGCCAACTGACTGGACCTGATCCATATTTGTGACCCTGCCAAAGAGAGAGGACACAACAGAATGCTCAAAGTACAGGACAACGTCACTGACTTTGCACGCAAATAAAATGTTACTTAGGATCATCTAACAACCTTGGCAGCAGTACCTTGACAGAGAGCTCCCAGGAGTTCAGGTCGGATTCAAAAGAGGACATGGAATAAAGGATATCATTGCTGATGTCAGATGGGTCTTGGCTCAAAGCAGAGCGTACTAACAAGATGCTGACTTGTGTTTCATTGACTACGCAAAGGCGTTTGACGGTGCGGACCATAGTACTGGGGATAGCCTGAAGAGGGATGGGAATTCCAGAACACTTCATGGTGCTCATGAGGACCTTGTAATGTCACAAGAGGCAATTGTAAGAACAGAACAAGGGGATGCCGCTTGATTTAAAATCAGAGAAGGTTGTATCCTTTCACCAGACTTGTTCAAGCTGAGAAAATCATCAGAGAAGTTGGATGATATGAAGAAGAACACGTCATCCGGGTCCAAGGAAGCCTTACTCACACCCTGATTTGCAGATGACACAACCTTGCTTGCTGAACAAAAGGAGGACTTGCGGCACTTGCTGACGATGGTCGTGGATCTGAACTCAATGTAGAGAAGACCCACACCCTCACCACTGGACCCAGAGGTGCTGTCATGATGAAACATGGAGGAAAAGATTAAAATAGTCAGGCATTTTTGTCTCGCTTGGGTCCACCATCAATACTAATGGAAGTAGCAGCCAAGATCAAAGCATGTGTTGCTTAGGTAAATCTGTAGCATGAGACTTCTTTAGAGTATTGAAAACAAGGATGCTATGTTGAGAACTAATGTGTGCCTGACCCAAGTCATGGTATTTCCTTCCCATTGCCTCATATGCACGAGAACGTGGTACAGTTAGTACAGAAAACCGAGGAAGAATCGATGCATCTGAGTTGTACTGGAGAAGAATATCAAAAAATACCATGGGCTGCTAAAAGCACTGACGGATCTGTCCTGGCAGGAGTGAGGTCAGAGTGCTCCTTCGTGGCAAGATTGACAAGACTTTATCTTACCCACTTTGTCGGGAGAGACCGTCCCTGGAGCAGGACATCATGTTTGGTGACGTGGAAGGACAAGGAAAAAGAGGAAGGTCCTCAGCGAGATGGACTGACTCAGACGCTGCCCCGATGGTTTCAGGCCTGGGAACCAGGGCGAGGAGGGTGCGGACCGTGCGGACGTTTGCTGTGTTGTGCCTGGGTCGCTATGGGTGGGGACTGACTCCAAGGCACCTACCAACCACAGTCCCCTATCAGAGACTAAGTATCAATGGGTCCCTGGTTGCATTTCTGGGCTCTCAATTCTAACCCCTCAGGTTTCGTGGTTATCCTTGTGTCAGCACTAAGGCTGTTTTGTAAAGCATTTCTGGCAATTTGACCTTTTCACAATGTTCTCTCCACCTGTTCAGGAACATGGTCCCTTGTTCCATTTGTGTACGTTTCTTGTGGTTTCTTGCCAGAGTGTTTTGTAATTTTACTCATGTAAGTCTTTTGATTATTCCTGTTAAGATTTATTCCTAAATGTTTTATCTTCTGCATAGTGTTGCAAATGGTATTGTTTTCTTAATACACTTTTCTTTCTTTTTTTTTTGTTTTGTTTTGTTTTGTTTCTTTTGGGTGGGGCATCACTGCTCTCCGGCGGTGGGAGTAGGAGGCCCAGCCCCACTGCTGGAATTGAATCTCCGTCCCAGTGGGCCGCAGTCCCACGCACAACCACTACGCCACCGGGGTTCAGCCCAATATACTTTTCTATATCACCATCTTTGTTTGTTTTTTTGTTTGGGCATCATTGCCCTCAGGTGGTGGGAGTAGGAGGCCCAGTCCCACTGCTGGAATTGAACCTCCGTCCCAGTGGGCCGCAGTCCCGCGCACAACCACTACGCCACCAGGTCTCAGCCCTCTGTGTGTTGTTCTTATAGCCTTTTACACTGCCAACTTTTTCTATTAGTTTGAGAAATTTTTGGTAAATAGGGTCATGCTGTCTACAAATAGAGATTTTTATTTCTTCTGTATGGATTTTCTGATATCTTTTTATGTCTTATGGCTCTAGTTATAGCTTCCAAGACTGTAATTAAATAAAAGTGATGAAAAAGGAAGGGCAGCCTTGTTTAGTTCCCATTCAAAAAGGAAATATTTTCAATTTCTCTCCATTAAGTGAGATGCAGGCCCTTGTTTTCACATTTATAGCTTTTATTATGTTGAGAAATTTTCCTTCTATGCCTATTTAACTGAATGTTTACATCAAGAATGGATGTTGAATTTTATCAACTGACTTTTCTGTATCAATTTGTATAATCATATGGTTATTCTCCTTTATTTTATGTGGTGAATTATATCGATTGTTTTTCTAATATTAAACCATCTTTGCATTCTTGGTATGAATCCCACTTAATCATGGTGTATTATTTGTCCAGGCTTTGTTGATTTCTGTTGTCTGGGATTTTATTAAAGATCTTGGCATCGGGGCTGAGCCTCGGTGGCGTAGTGGTTGTGCGCGGGACTGCAGCCCACTGGGATGGCGGTTCAATTCCAGCTCCACAGGAGCAAAGGCTGGGCCTCCTACTCCCACCACCAGAGGGCAGTGATGCCCAAGCAAACAAACAAAAAGATCTTGGCATCTATATTCATTAGAGACTTGGTCTGGGGCTGAGCCCCGCTGACGTAGTGGTTGTGCGCCGGACTGCGGCCCACTGGGATGGAGGTTCGATTCCAGCAGTGGGGCTGGGCCTCCTACTCCCACCACCGGAGAGCAGTGATGCCCAAAAAAGAAAAAAGAAAAAAAAATCCTGATCAAGGCTGAGCCCCACTACTCCCACCACCAGAGGGCATTGATGCCTAAAAAATAAATAAAATAAAATAAAATCCTGATCAAAATGGAGGAATAGAGCATAATTTCTTTTTTTTTTTTTTATTAGGCATCATCACTGCCCTCAGGTGGTGGGAGTAGGAGGCCCAGCCTTTGCTCCTGGGAGCCGGAATTGAACCGCCATCCCAGTGGGCCGCAGTCCCGCGCACAACCACTACACCACCGGGGCTCAGCCTAGAGCATAATTTCACATTCTCATGAACTCTAGACTTTCTGGATCCATGGAGGGTGGATTGACCTTGAAACTATTGCTCTGAGATCATCTATAAACCTAAAATCAACAGAATCCCTGAATCTTTTGTCACTGGCATTTCAAAAGGCAGCAGGGCCCCTCAGAGTGAACAGGTATCGGCAAAGCTTCCCAAGTGAGACAGAGCATGAAGAAGGGCGTGTCTCCCCACTTCAGAGGAAGGAGCTGCCGAAACCCTTGTGCATAAATCTGAAACACTGTCAGATGTGGAAAGCCTATAGGGTGGAAGATTCCCTGAAGCCAATTTAAAATCAAACAATCATTGAGCTTAACTAGCTTAATAACGTGTCTACCTTGAGCATTATGCTCTTTTAAGGAATATCCATATGGGTTCTACTTGACAATTGCAACTCAAAAGATGACCCAGGAACCGTAGGGGGGCAATGAGCTTATGTTAAGAAGGGAGGAAGGGCTCAGAGGAGGGTGGGAAGGGCTATCAACTTAAAGAATGAGTCAAAGTTATCAAATGGTACATGAAGGAACTGTTGGAGAGTTCTTTGGCCAGGTGGCCTCTTTCTCAGCCATGCTCACCAGCAGACGTCTCGTTGTTTCTTGGCATCTCAGCACTCAGCCTCGGACCTACCTGACGAGTGTTGCAAAGCTTCTAACACTTTAGCTTTATCAATAGATGCATGGAGGACCGCCACTCCACCAGCGGCCTTCTGGTCTCCTAGCAGTCCTACTGCTCCACTGCTGCTCTCATCATCTGTCTCCTGGGTCTAGGAGATTCCCCTCCCATCTCTTCTTGGCGGCCATGCGGCGCCCCCTCCACTACCCTCTTAGTGGACTGCCGCACCTCATTTACATAGCTCCACCCAGTCATTCAGGGGGCGTGGCAGATTGTGGCTTCTATTGCCATCAAGTAGATACTGACTCACAGTGAGTCCAAAGGACGGAACAGAACTGCTCCTGGGGATGGTCAAGCGTGCAACATTCTGGAAAAATATATATATATATATTGCAACATGCTACCTGATATTTAAGGCTCACCTTTCTCCTAAGGAGTGGCTGGTGGCTCCTAATTAACGACCTGGTGGTTATCAGTCCAGTCTTGACCAGCAGCCACCAGGGCTGCTCCCAGAGTAGGGCTGCAAGAGCTGCATGCAATAGCTCACTGCACCTCCCCCAGCTTCTGGAGCAGTCGGGATTTTGTCCATGAGTCGGAGACCAGCGGCTGGCTGGGGTTGGGCTTAGGGGTCACCCTGGAGCTGGGGCAGGTAGGTCCCAGGGACCGGCTGGCGGCCGCGGCGAAGAATCATGCAGTTAGAGGGGTCAGGCGGTGAGCCAGGAGGCCGCGGGCGAGGATCAGAGGACTCAGCCAGCTATGGAGGGGAGGGTGGGGCCAAGAGGCTGCTGAGCTTTCACACGTGGGTGATGGGGAAGAAGATGATGTCAGCCATAGAAACAGGAAGTCCTCGGAGCAAATGTGGAAGTGAAAGGAGTTCTCTGCGTCTGGCGCCGCGAGGGTGAGGGCCAGCTGTTTCCGGCATCGGAGAGACCCTCGGGGGCCAGGTGACACAGACCTGGTACCTCTTCTTCGGGCATTGTTCAATGGACAGTGGAAAGCCAAGGGAGGATGCCAGGCAGGGGAGGGCCGGGCCAGGTTAATTTTGTAAAAGATGTGTGGTTTAGAGATTTTTTTTTTATTTTTTATTTTAGGTGGTTTAGAGATTTAAAGGGGCAGGAGACCCGTGAAGAGTTGAAGTCCCGTGAGAGAGGGCGGAACCTGGCGGGGAGGGGGAGAGTGGAGATGAAGCAAGCTGGGCAGATGCTTTGAAGGTGCAAGGCCAGGACTGGCCGGGCACTGGGAGCACGTCGATGCTGACCCCAGAGTCGGCAGTTCTAGTCGCTCTGCAGAAGGAAGACGTGGCACCCTGTCACCATTGAGATCTCAGCTGGCAAGCCCTCTGGGGCAACTGGTTCCACGGGGCCCTGCGACCTCTCTCTGAGCTGAATGGACTTGGGGCAAGGGGTCCCTGAAGCTGGGCAGTGCTGGGAGGGGGGGGGGGGCTCGCTGAGGGCAAAGGCCAGAAAAAGAAAGTCTGGGTCAGTGTATATTCCCTGTGGGCCGTCTGTGGGGTGCCCACGTGGGGCTCTGGAGGCCATGAGTGAGAGGAGCAGGTGAAACGTTGAAAGTGTCACCACCTCGGTATACTTTGTATTAGTCCCCTGCCACTAGGCCGGCTCCAGCTCACGGAGATGCCAGGTGTGTCAGGGGACAACTGGGTGCCACAGGGCTTCCAAGGACTGGTTTTTCCGAAGGAGAAAGCCAGGGTGCCTCTGAGTGGGATCGGACAGCCAACAGGGCGGTCTTCACCTCTCAGGGGCCCTCGTGTAGACGAGAAGAGCTAGAGCCCGTAAACTGCTTCCAGGAAAGGATGTGGAGAAGCACCATCTCTTATTCGTGGCTGCGGGAACCACACCCACCTTGGAAGACCGTCTGTCCACTTCCCACCAAGCTGCACGCAAGCTTCCCACGTAATCGTCGTGGGCTGTCAGTCTCCCCGCACCGCGAGCGACCTAGAGGCTGGAGCAGAATGCATCGGCAGCCCGTCCTCTTTCCATAACTCCGCTTGCCTGCATCCACGCTCAGTGCTCAGGGGAGCACCAGCCCCGCCATCCGGGTGCGCTGCATGGCACTGGCTAAGTCTGCTGCCCAAGAGCCCGGGAAGGACAGCCCGCAGGCTCCGTAGAGGCAGGGCCGGTGCGCCTCAGTCTCACAGGCTCCCATGTGCCGTGAGGCGCATGCTGGTGACGCAGGAGAGTGAGGAAAAGGAAGGTCCTGCACAAGACAGGTTGGCACCGCCGCAAGGATGGGCTCAAATCTGGCCCCGATCATGGGAATGGCACAGGTTCGGGGCGTTTGGTTCTGTGGTGTATTGGGTCCGTAGGTACTGATATCTTCGGGAAGCAAACCACCACATCTTGTGCTCACAGAGCAACTGGGGGGGTTCCAACTGCCGGCGTTTCTGCAAGCAGCCGAGCCCCACCACCGCAGACTTCAACAGTTGTGCTCAGAAGGTTCTACCCAAATGAAGCCAAGGCTTACAGCCACGCAAAAACCTGCACATGGATTTGATCATTGCTTTATTCATAGCTGCCCCAACCTGGATGCAATCAAGACATGGGGATAGATAAACTGTGGGACATCCAGCAGTAGGCAGAAACAAGCCATCCAAAGACCCGGTGCGCACAGTGAAAGAAGCCCGTCTGGGAAGCTTTATATGAGAAGGAATGTGGCCTTCTGGGAAAGGCCACATCATCCCTCTGGGTATGTCAGTGGCTGCCAGGAGCTCGGTGGTGCTGTTGGGGGAGTGTGGGGCTGCTCACCACAAGGTCAGGGGTTCACTCCCACCTGACACTCCCAGGGAGAAAAACGAGACAGTCTGCTCCCGTAAAGAAACCCACAGAGGTTCAGATGGGGTGGAATCAAGACAATGGCAGTGGGTTGGGTTTGGGGCTTGGTTGCCACGGACTAGAAGCAGGAAGTATTGACTAATCCAGTGAAGACCAGGGTTTGTTTTTAAGAGTTGTTAAATGATTCAACATGATGCATTCACCACGGTGTTCTTGGGACGCTATGCATCTGACAAAACCCATCGAGTTTTCCGGCTCAGAGAGGGAGACTCGGGCACGTGCAAATCCAATCTACTGAGGCAGGGGGGGAGGGTGGGGGAGGACGGTGGGGAGACAGAAGTACTGAGCTATGGGGGGTGGAGCTGTAGGACCAATGGCAAACAGATTGCGGATGAGTGATGTCCCATGGCCCCAGGCCGAGATGCTGAAGCCAGTCTGCACTTGGGCTGGCTTGAGCAGTGAACGCTGTGGGAGGGGCTGTCCTTGTCTAAGCGAGATGAGGAGGTTGGAGGATCCCTGTCAGGGTGATGGATTACGGTTGAGTTCAGGGTCAGCTTAGTGGAGACACAAAGACATGGTCACGGAGATGTGTATGGACACAGCTCCATGCAGGAGCATCCACACGTTGATGGGAATGCCATGATCTTTCCATTCTGTTTCCCCACACACTTTGAGAAGCCCCCTTGCCTACCCTCTTCTGTCAACTTCTTGCTCTCCCAACTGAGAAGGCCGTGGTCAGCAACCCCAGGGGCAGTCATCAACCCCCGAGCAGAGATTCAGGCTTCTCTGGGGAAGGAGGGGGGCGCCATGGAGAAAGGACTGGTCCTGGCTGAGGAACTGGAGCACCTTGTCCTCCCAGAGAGTCAGACACAAACACCAACCCTAGGCGGTCGAGTTGAAGATGACCCTGCAGTCCCACCAGTAAGAACAGCCAAGCCCAATACCCACCGATCCACCAAACCCAAAGCCCCCTCCAGTGGGTCCATCCTGACTCATATGCAGGGTTTCATCTTATTGGGGGCTCTTACAGATCTTTTTTTTAAATCATTTTTTGGGGGACTCACACAGTTCTTATTGCAATCCACACATCCATTATAGGCCAAGCCCATTTGTGCATTTGTTGCCATCATCATTCTCAAAACATTTTCTTTCTACTTCAACCCTTGGTATTAGTTTCTCGTATTTCCTCTCCCTCCCATTCCCCCTTCCCTCATGAACCCCTGATAATTTATAAATTATCATTACTTTGTCATATCCTACACTGATGTCTCCCTTCACCCACTTCCCTGTTGTCCATACGCCAGGGAGGAGATCATATGCAGACCCTGTAATTGGTTCCCCCTTTCTAATCCACCTTTCCTCCACCCTCCTGGTATTGCCACTCTCACCACTTGCCCTGAATTCCCTATGTACCAGTGTATAGCCTCTGGTCTAGCTGGATTTGTCTGGTAGACTCGGGGTCACGACAGTGGGAGGCGGGGGAGGAAGCATTGAAGAACTAGAGGAAAGTTGCACGTGTCATTGTTGCTACACTGTACCTCGACTGGCTCGTCTCCTCCCCATGGCCTTTCTGTAAGGGACCTCTTACAAATCTTATAACAATCCCTTGTTCAACTTTATTCAGCACATTTATACAAATGTTGCCATCATCATTTCCAAAACATTTTCTTTCTACTTGAGCCCTTGGTATCTGCTCCTCTTTTTCCCTTGATGAGTGATATATTCTTGTTCTTCCATGTCTTACACTGTCTGTTGTCTCCCTTCACCCACATTTCTGTTACTCGTCTCCCGGGGTGGGCAGGGTGGGCCTCTATATCCAACCTTGTGATGGGTTTCCCCTTTCATCCCTCCATCCCTCCATCCCCCTGCCCTCTTGATGGGTACTCCCACTATTGTTCCTAAGGGTTTTATCTGCCCTGAATTCTATGTGCCAAGAGCTTTTATCGGTACCAATGTGTCTGTTCCGGTCTAGCCAAATTTGTAAGGTAGAAATGGTCATGGTGGTGAGGAGGAGGAAGCATTCAGGAATTAGAGGAATGATGTGTTTTCATTGATGCCATACTGCACCCTGGTTGAATTCCTTGTAACCCTTCTGTGAGGGTTGCCCAATTGTCTACAGATGGGTTTCGGGTCTCCATGCCAACCCCTGTCTTTCATATTGATACAATTGTTTATTTTGGATCTTTTTGTTACCTGCTACCTGATCCCATCGACACCTCAGGATCACACAGGCTGCTGTGCTTCTTCCATGTGGGCTTAGATGCTTCCCTGCTAGATGGCTGCTTTATCTTCGAGCCTCTAAGACACCAGAAGATATATCTTTTTTTTTTTTTTTTTAGGCATCACTGCCCTCTGGCGATGGGAGTAGGAGGCCCAGCCTTTGCTCCTGTGAGCTGGAATTGAACCTCCATCCCAGTGGGCCGCAGTCCCGCACACAACCACTATGCCACCGGGGCTCAGCCCAGAAGCTATATCTTTTGATAGCTGAGGCTGTAGATCTTTATGGGAGAAGACAGTGTAATCTTTCTGCCTGGTAGTGGCTTCATCCACATGTAAAAGTTGGAAAAATCAGTAAGGAAGACCCCAGAAGAATGGATGCATGGAAAATATGGTGCTTTAGGAGACTATTGAAAGTACCATAGACTGACAGAAGAACAGACACATCTATTGGGGCAGAAATACAGCCAGAATGCACCTGAGAGACAAAGCAAGCAAAGCTTCGTCTCATGAACTCTGGTTCTATTGTCAGGAAAAGGATGTCATGCCTGGTAATGCAGAGTGTGTAAAAGACTGTGTGCTGGGTCGGGGGTTGCTAAGGAAACAAATCCAGTCACGGTCACATATGTACGAGACAGCTTTTATTAAGAAGTAATTACGGGGCTGAGCCCTGGGGGCGTAGTGGTTGTGCGCGGGACTGCGGCCACTGGGATGGAGGTTCAATTTCAGTTCCATGGAGCAAAGGCTGGGCCTCCTACTCCCACCACCAGAGGGCAGTGATGCCCCAAAACAAACAAACAAACAAAAAGAAGTAATTATGCATCAAGAAAACATCCCAGCCCCCGTCCAACTCAAGTCCCTAAGTCTGAAACTAGTCCATCAGTCCCCCTTCAGACGCACACAGCCACTTGCAATGATGCCAAATGCAGGAAGGGCGCAGCGCTGAGTGCAAAGTCCAGTGGCTCCGAGGTGGGTGGACGTGTGGCAGGGCTCTGGCACCTCTCAGAGTGTCCAGCAAGCAGAACCGTCAAGGCAGAGGAGGGGAGGGTCCACTTATGAAAAGACCATGCCCACAAGGAGGCACCCTCCGGCTGTGGCCCGATGGGCAGGTTGAATATCACCCCTCCACTTTAGGGAGCCCTGGTAGTGTAGCGGCTTGGGGCTGGCCCGTTAGCCTACTCTTTCATCTGTCTCCAAGCTGACACTCGGGGCTGAGCCCCGGTGGCGTAGTGGTTGTGCGCGGGACTGCGGCCCACTGGGACGGAGGTTCAATTCCAGCAGTGGGACTGGGCCTCCTACTCCCACCGCCGGAGAGCAGTGATGCCCCCCCCCCCCAAAAAAAAAAAAAAAGAGGGAAAAAAAAAAAAAACAAGCTGACACTCAATTATCTCGGGACCAGACTTGGCACCGTGGCTACAACAACGGGCCCGCACCCCCCGCAGAGCTGGCACAGGACTGCGTGTGCCGTGTCTGGTTGTGTCTAGACTCGCTCTGAGTCACAGCTGGCTGGACAGCACCTCCCTAACAGTGACCCAACAAACTGCCCAGGTCACCCCGCAGGCCAGCTCTGAGAAGCCCTCTCTGCGGAGAGCGCCCAAGCGGACGTGATGAGTGAAGGCACTGTGTAGCTGAGGTGGGAGACCAGGGCAGACACGGAACCCTGGGGAGAAGAGCCTCTGTCGACTCACTAAGAAGACTCACTAAGTGGCAGGTTGGCTCCACAAATGCAGCACGCTAACATAAGCCATTAAAAACGGGGGAGATCGCGCGTGAGGTTTCCGGGGTGTGGGGGACTCTGCGCTATCTCCCAGGAGTGCTGGTGGCATCGTGGGTTATGCTGTTCAAGCCCAGTAGCCCCTCCGCAGGTGTCGGGGAGGCCGTGTCATCCTGTCAAGGTTCACCGTCCCCGAGGCCGGATGGGGCCGTTTGACTCCGTCTGATGGGGTCACTCTGCCTCGGCCTCCGCTGCCTGACAGCCGTGGTGGGCGCGATCTTGAACTTTCTCTCAAGGATCAAACTCTCTTTCAGTGATAGCTCAGATGAGGTCAGGGTGAGCGTCTGCTGTTAGAGTTCTCAACAGGAGACAGACTGCACGGGGTTGAGGGCCGAGCTCCACGGAGGGAAGAAGAGCCAGACCAGAGCGAGGAGTGAGGAGCGGGGGCAGCCCAGATTACAGATCCCAGAGAGAAGCCACGGCAGGAGCGGGCCCTGGGTCCCACACCCCCAACAAGGAGCGGCCTGACCCTGGATTTGCTGTAGGGCATCGTGGTGACCCTGACAGAGCAGGTCAGGGACCTGGTAGAGAGGGGACTGGGCAGAAAACAGGTGTCAGTGGAAAGTCCACTCCCTAGAGACCAGGAGGGTACACTTGTCAGCGGTCGGAAGGGACTCCACAGGGAGGGGACAGACAGAGAGGCAGGGGAGGGAAGGAACAACGCTGAGAGACTGAGTCCCCTGGCATTTCTGCAGAAAGCTGCCTTCAGCCACAGGCCAGGGGTGGAGGGAGCGCACAGGCAGCACAGGAGAGGGGTAGCCTCTGGCTGGGCTAAGCTGGTTCTGGCCACTCAGCTCTCTCCGGGCTCCCAGGGCCTAGGGACTCGGACCCCTTTCTCTGCCCAGAGACTGCCAGCAGCTGGCCCCTTCTCCGGGTTCTGGGGAAGTGGAATTCTGGCGCACACCAGGCCTGATGCTGTCTTGGTAACGTGGCTCTTCCTTGCCCCTGGGTCCTGTGTGTTTTCTCTGTGTGCCCCACACACCTCTCAGCCTGCCCGTCAGCACCCGGCATTTCCCATGGCCTGGATAGGAGAAGTCTTCCCTGATCCAGCGTGTCAAACGTGCCGGTGGGGCGTGTGACCGCCCGCCCTGGGGAGTGGGATGGAACCAGTGTCGCACCGGGGCCCTCCGCTGACAAGTGGCAGACACACTTGTCCTTCAGAAGGTGTGTCCGCAGCCGCATGGCGGCCGCGTCATCGCCAGGCCTAGCTCACAGGCGGACGGTGGGGCGGGGGCGGAGCGGAGCAAGCACAGCGACCATCCCTGCTGCCGTGCCATCCCCACGGTGGCTCTGAGAGGAGGGCGAGGCGTCTGCCTGCCCAAAGACTGACCGCCGGGCTGGACGGCAGCAGGTCTGGCTTCCCGTTGGGACAGCAGAGTGTCCTGTGGGAGTGACGACAGGAAAGTGGGTGGCACACGCAGCCCCGTGTCCACCTCGACAGACACTCTCCGCCCATGCCAGGGGGCTGTGCTGTCCAGTAGGGAAGACCGTCCTTCTCCAGGGGCCTCCCTTCACCTGCACGTGAGACCGTGGTGTGGGTCAGGCAGGCCATGTCCTCAAAGCAGCACCCTTGTACAGAGGCCCTGCACAGCGGGCGGACCCTGCGCCTGGGTCTGGCCTGACCCGGACCTCTTGACTGCGGCCGCCGTGAGCACTGACTGTGGATGCAAGCAGCAGAGTCCTTGACAGCCCCACCTGTTCTCTGTTTACCATGACGCCTTCACCCGTTGGTCCGGTGGTGACAGGAAGCTGTGGCTCTTCCTGAAGCCTGTGATCACCACCAGCAGGCACCTCAAGTCCTCCTCCCTTTCAGCAAACAGATCCCGATTTTATGGTTGTTTTTTTTTTAAGTAACCCTAGATATCTCCCCCCAAACTCCACCTAGTCTTAGGGTGATCGAATTGGAGTACAGAATCCATCCGAAAGGTTTACAGAAGTACACGGTAGGACCGCCAAAGGGCAGACAGAGCCGGCATCAAAACCCAGGGGCTTCTGGGGCCCAGCGGCCTGGAGTGCCTGCCGTCCTCTCAATACACTGCTGCCACCTGGTGGTCACTGACAGACCGGGGACAAGCTCACGCCGGCTCTGCTGTGCAGAGGCTTCCAGGGGAGGCCCTGCCCCTGGGCTGCCATGGCTCTCAGTTCAGAGGGCAGGGCCCTGAGCAGGAGTGGACACGGGAGCCCTGGGACAGCCCGCTTTCACAGGAGCAGGAGGAGGTAGTGATTTGGGGCACAATCCGCGGCTGTTCCCACACGGGACTCCCTCTTCTGCCCCATGACAGCTGTGTGCCACCGGGTCAGCCTGGAAAATGTGGACCCTCCAGTACTCACCTCAAAACAACTGACTGAGCCAAGACTAGAGCCACTCGAGCTCTGGCCGCTCCGCTCCCGGTGCTGGACCTGCGCAGGCAGGAGCAGTCATCACAGCGTGCCCTGGTTCCCTCGGCGAGCAGCGTCCACTTCCTCTCCTGGGTCCCAACTTAGGTCTGCAGGGCTCTAGGGGGTGGGGGTGGGGGTGGGGGCTGGGAACTGTCGTCTTTATTCTGGGCAGCCGTTTGTCCAGCTGAAAGCCCAGTCTCCTTTTCAGCAG
>PVJH01040215.1:0-15860 GCA_004026705.1 Nesogale talazaci
GGGTTTTCTGACTCTAGGTCATTGCACATTTCATTATAATTCATTACTTTGGCTTTTTTTAAATTAAAAATCATTTTACTTTGGCTTTTGAGCTGCTTCTTCAGGGATTTCTGTCTAGTTCTTTGCTTTTATCATTTCTTCCATTTGTCTTAATTGCTCTATGATTAAGAGAAAGTTATAAAGTCCCCTCTGACATTGAATGTTGTCTTTTCTTTAATTCCTTTTATGATAGTGACTTTTACCTTTTTTCATGTATGCTTGGATGCCAACCCACAGGTCGTCAGGTTTTATATCATTTTGTATACAATGTGTCAAATATGTTCTAGAGATGTTATTTAAAATTAATTTGAGATGTACACAAGGCCATATTGTGGCTCTACTAATTTTCTTCAGCTTTAATATGAAGCTTTTTATGAGAAATTGATGTCCTGCACCACACAATCTACTACTGACCTGCATCTAGCAACTGGTATTAAGCTTATCCATCATCACTTCCCACAAACCAACCAACCAACAAACCAAACTCACTGCTATTGAGTTGATTCTGACTCAGAGTAGCCTTATAGGGCAGGGTGGAACTACCTCTGTAAGTTTATAAGTCTTATCATTCTTTTAAGGAACAGTTTGAAGTTTTGACTTGCTAAGTTGTGGATAGCAGCTTAAATGTCACAAACATGATTTCTGGAGACATCCATGTGAATAGCAGCCTTGTATAGTTAAAAAAAAAACCTTTTATGAGGATAAAGTCATTTGATTTCAAAAAATTCTATCATATGATCTCCATATTCATTTACATCATCAAGGCCATACAATTGTCTTCTTATTGGTTTATTTGTTTGTTTTCTTTTCTTTAGTTTTTTTAGGCATCATTGCCCTCTGGTGGTGAGAGTAGGAGGCCCAGCCTTTGCTCCTGTGGAGCTAGAATTGAACCTCCATCCCAGTGGGCCACAGTCCTGTGCTTTTGTTTTCATTTTGTGAACACTCTTGCAGATATCATACATTCCTCAGTTCAATCACATCAAGAGGTATACAAATGCTACTAGAGTTTCAAAACATTTTTTCTTCTTGAACTGCTTGATGCCAACTCCCTTTTATCCCCTCCTCCCCTGACCAGACTCCCCAGAAACCTTTCTCTGTCTCTTTCTATAATAGTACTTTCTCCATATCTTATACAATCTGCTATATCTATTCACATACAATTCTGTTTGTGTGTATCAAATGGGATTATAGAGTCTTCAATGCTATCAACTTACAATACCCTCCCTCTCCTCCCTTTATCTTCCCATAGTCTGAGGGAACCATTACTCCTGCTACTGTTTATGAAGAGTTATCTATCTTGGCTTTCATGTACAGAATGATCTTAATTGCACAAATGACCATATGCATATTGACCATGATAATGAATGTAAACAAATGAAAACCATGAGAGTAAGAGGTGGAAATATTAAAGCACTAGAGAATACTTATTTGATACATCAGTGCCATGCTGAATTCTGGATTTATTGTCCCTTTTATGTGACCCTTCTGTGAGGGACTGACTCATACAGAAGGGTTTGGGGTCTCCGTTATATCCATGCTCCACATTGATTTGGTTGCTTGCTTTTGAACTTCTGATAAATCTTTCCTCTGAAACCTCATGATCAATAAGACTGATGTTCTTTCATGTGGGCTTTGTTACTTTCCTGATAAACAGCCATTTGTTTAACTACAAGCCTTTAAGACACCCCCCCCCCCCCCGATGCTATATATTTTATTAGCTGGGCATCATCAGTTTTTTTCAACACATTTGCTTAGTCACACATTTTGTCATCAGAAATCATGTCAGGAATGTAAGTATCATACAATGCCGCATTATTAGACCAAATCATTCTTGTCCTAAGGCAATCTTTCTATTACCACAAATCTTTAATGTTATGGCTTCATGTTATGGCTATCTTCAACCATTAAGTTATTTCTGTTGCAATTTCATAACTATAATTTTGCTACTATTTTGATTCATAATGTAAATATCTGATCTGCAGGATGAATTTTCATTGTGATAAATTGAGCATAAGTAAAGCATAGCGATTAATCACAAAAGCAATGTGCCAAGATGGTGACCAGATAGGTAACTCACATCTGGAGCCTCATGGAGATCAGTGAGTGAGGAGATTTGAGGATGAGTAGGGCTATCAAGTCTGTCTGTTGATTCCCAAGGCAACTCAGAGCACTTCTCAGAACCAGAAGTTGATTTCATCTCCATCTCCTGCATTCCCTGCAGGTACTCACGGTCTCAAGCCTACCAGCTGTAACTTCCTCAGTGCTCAGGGTGCTCACTCTGCCTCCACTGGTGTCACAGGCCAGGCAGACATTAGACAAAAGTCTGGCAGAAGCTTCTGCATCTGCAGCATAGGGACCAAAGTCTTTGAGGATTGAATACTGTGTTCTTGGTTTCCCTACTAAATTTCCCCCCCTCTCCCCACTGTGTGCTCTGAGCAGTGAATTTGCATGTTCACAGAAGTGGCAGGCTTACCCTCCCTCCTGCCTACCTGTGGGACCTGCCCCTAGCCAGCAACAGATGACCCAGTCCCCAACCCATCCCCTAGATGTGCTCTCCTGCACTCAGGCCAACACTTTCCATCAGTCCACACCATGCACAGCTACAAATAGCCCCCAATGGAGACCTGAGGGTGTCTGGAGCACAGAGCATAGCCCAAGGCGAGAGGGAAGCCTTAGCAGGACAAAGGTTAAACACAACCACTCAAGACAGTTGGGTAAACCCAGCCTACAGAAATACCAACATCAACCTCCCAAAGTGAGCCCAGGACTCTGCGACACCCTGGAAAATGGCACCTAGTTCCAATAAATGGACCAAAAAAACAGCAAACTGCTTCCACATTTCAACAAGAAAAGAGAAACAAAATTCAATGCCATAGGACCACCTGGATCTAACAGCAGTCATAGAAAAGGCAGAAGTTGACCTCCCACAGAAAGAAATCTTCAGAATGCTCCTTACAGTGATACAGAACATGAGGGAAGCATCACAAAAAAGGACAAAATGATAGAGGCACTAAAGGACATGGACCAAAGGGAAATGCAAAAGCTAAGAATCAAGAAAACAAAAACTAATAGCAAACTCATGATTTCACCCATTGATTGGGTAGGCAGAGAACTGCACCAGTGACCTAGAGAACTCACTAGAAGAAATTAAGAAACATGAGAAAAAGTCTAACAAATTCATCAGAGAAGCTAAAAAATATCTCAGAGCTATGTTTGATGCTATGAGAAGGAGCAATATCACAATAATTGAATCACCTCAAGGAAAACTTCCCTAGATTAATGAATGAAAATCTGGCAACCATCCAGAAGGTCAAAAGATTGCCAGTCAGCTAAACTGAATCCCAAGAAGAAATCACCAAGACATATAGTTGTTAAACTATCCAAAATGAGGAAAAGGAGAAAATTATGAGAGTAGCTACGGAAAAACAGGCAATCATATATAAAGGCAAACAGATAATGATATCCTCAGATCTATCAACAGATACTATGTGAAAAGGAGAGATTAGAGCAACATATTCTGAAGATTACAGTAAAATAATGCAAACCCAAGAATACCCAGCTATGTATCTATCAAAGTTGATGGAGAAGTGAGAGTCTTCCAGACAAGGAAAATCTCAAAGAATACACCAAAAAGAACTAGCACTACAAAAGATCCTTGCTGGCCCAGTATGGACAAAAAAAAAAACACTCATCAAGTACATAAAAGAGATCACTACACAAAAAAACTCCACCCACAGACCATCAAAGGGAAAACAGCTCCCAACATAACACTGTCTCATTGATGGAAACCACAAACACAAACACAAATATGCACAACCCACAAAAAGAAGTGGAGGTAAGAAAACACCCAAGACAAGAGGAACAAAATAACACAACAGAGTTCACAAATAGATGTGATAACTCTGAATATCAATGGAATGAACTCAGGATTAAAGAGACAGGCTTACTGTCAGGAGTTAACAGATTGGCTTAGAAACCACAACCCCTCGATTGGCTCCCTACTAGAGACACATCTCAAGATAATATACAAAAACAGGATGAGAATCAAAGGCTGGAGAAAAATATACCAAGCTAATAGCAATTCAAAAAAGCAGGAGTTGTAATCCTAATCTTCAATAAAATTGATCTCAAAGTGCAAACCATAAAATAAGGAGGACACTATATAATCCTGAAGGCAAATATAGATCAAGAACTACTAAGCATTCTAAACACTGACTTGTTGACTAAGTGTTCAGTAGGACATGTCAATCAAATGCTCCAAAAGAAGAAAAAAAGAAATCACAGTCTCAATAATTATAGTAGGTGACTTCAATGCACTGCTCTCTGAGAAAGATAAATCTCTGGGAAAGAAACTCAAGGAGGCTAAAGATCTAAACACTACAATTAGATGACTTGACCTGATAGATATCTATCGAGCTCTCCATCCAAATACAAGACAAAAAAAATCATACTCTTTTCAAGTTTCATGGCACATATTCGAAGATGGACCACATGTTAGGGCATAAATCAAATCTGCATAAATTTAAGCACATTGATATTATACAGACATCTCTGTCTGACCATTGTGCAATAGGGCTGGAAATCAACAAAAGAAAGATGAAGAAAACAAAGGCAAAGAATTGGGGGCTGAATAATTCTCTACTGTAAAAGGAGTATGTATTGGTCAGATCAGAGATGAAATTAGGAAATTTCTAGAAACTAGCAACTATGAAAATACAACATACCAAAGCTTATGGTGCACAGCAAAGGTGAGTCTTATAGCAACACATGCACCCATAAAAAATGAAGAGATATGCTTATGATTGATATGCTGACACAAAATTACAGCAAGTAGAACAGCATCAACAAGACAATACAACTAATAGAAAAATAAAAGAAATAATAAAAATAGGGCTGAAATTCAGGAAAAGGAAAATTTAAAAACTATGGAAAAAATAATGCTGCTAAAAGTTGGTGCTTTGAATGATTGAACAGAATTGACAGACTTCTGGTGAACTTAACCATAGAAAAGAAGGAATGACTTTCAATAGCAAGGATAAGGGATGAGACAGGACATTACAACAGACCCTAGTAAAATCAAAAGGATAATTAGACAGTAATATGTATGACTATACTCCAAAAGTTCAAAAACTTGGAAGAGGGAATAAATCCAGAATTAGCAGATAACTCCTCAAGAAGAAGGACAAAGTTGGAGTATTTGCTTTACCTGACCCTAGCACCTACTATACAGTCACAGTGTTCAAAACAGTGTGGTACTGGTATAATGATAGATGTTCAGACCAATGGAAAAGCATCAAAAACCCAGAGATTAAATCATCAGCATACAGGCAACTGATCTTCCATGAGGACCAAAAAAATATCAAATGGAAAGCAGATACCCTCTTCAATTCATGGTGCTGGAAAAAAATGGATACATATCTGCAGAAAATGAAGCAAGACTCATACCTAACTCCATGCACAAGAAAAACTCAAGGTGGATCACAGACCTAGAGGTAAACCCCCAAACCATTAGGACTATCAATTAGGGAATTGGAAGAAATCTGAGAATTTTGATCCCAGGAATACATACATTATCAGAAACACAAATACAAAGGAGACACAAGTTGACATATTGGCTATACTAAAGATAAAAAACTCGTTCACACAGAAAGAATTTCCTGAGAATCTTAAGAAAGACCACAGAATGGGAAAACTTCTTTTGCAATGACACATCAGATAAAAGTCTTACTATTAAAACCTACAATATTCTGCTAGCGTACAATAAGAAACAAAATAATTGTCCACAGAGGAAGTGGGCAAAGGACCTGAACAGAAGTTTCTCAAGTGCAGAAATCCAAATGGCCAATAGAAATATGAAAAAATGTTCCTGATCTCTAGTCATAAGATTGAAATGAAATGAATATTAAAACAACTATCAGATGCCACCTAATGCCCTCAAAGATAGCCCAACTCAAAAAATCAGAAAGTAGCAGGTATTGAAGGGGCCGTGGAGAGAGGAACTCTGGTCCCCTGCTGGTGGACCTGTAGGTATGTACAGCCATTATGGAAATCAATTTGATGCTATCTAAAACAGATGGAAATTAAGCTACCATATGATCCATCAATCCCCATACTGGGCATACACCCAGAAAAGCCCAGAAACAAACCAAAGCCATACATCTGTGCACCAATATTCATCGCAGCACAGTTCATTATCGCAAGGAGTTAGAAACAACCCAAATTTCCATCCACAGATGAATGATTAAAAAAAAAACTGTGGTACATACATATAATGCAGCATTATGTATCACTACAAAGCAATGATGAAGGCATGAAGCATGCTGTCACATGGGAAGAACTGGAGGAAATTATGCTAAGCAAACTAAGCCAAGCACAAAAGGACAAGTACAACAGGAGTTCACTGAGGTAAGTTCAAAAAAATCCAAAAGGGGCCTAGGGAAGACACTACTGTATACATACATCTGGAATGAGATCCAGGTAACATAGCAGGGGTCAGACTAAACCCACGGACACATAAGGTAGGCAACTAAATAGGAGGGGGAAAACAAGGGTGTCTGGGGGAACAGGGCCCTCACCCACTCAAGGGGAGAGTGTTGCTTATATCTCCACAGGAAAGAGCGACAGACTTCAACCTGGTGCTCCAAGACAAGAACACAACACACTGGCATGAGTTAGGGAACAGATAGAGTGGCCTGAAGGGCCAACTCTTTTACCAACTAAGTGAACAGCCCCTAACCCCAGAAGAATTCATTTCACAGGAGAACACTGATGCTAGAACTCAAAGTGTGAGACATACCTGGTACAAAGGAGGGGGTAGGAGTAAAGCACATCCTGGCCCATTAAGCCTTGAAGACATTATTTCTGCTCAGAACAGCCAATGCACAGAGAGGACCATAGGACCAGACCCACCAAGAGACAGGATTTTCCTCACTGACCCATTGCACCATAGGGACAACACTGGAGACAAAAGGTGGGACTTGTGCCCACCCTGATGTCACTACACTGAGGCAAGGTATTAGGGGCATACAAAAAAGCAGCAAGAGAAGCACAGCAATGCAGTCCCCAGGGAACACCAAAAATAAACTTTTGAGCAAGGCGGTGGCTTCCCATTCTACTCCACTGGAAAACACTCGTAAAGGACAACAAATTGACCTTGAACTATTTATAGGCTTCTTTTTGTCATTGGCTTTTGCTGCTTGTGATTTATTGTTTTATTTTCTATTGTTGCTTCATTTTTCTCAGTCTGTGTTTGTGCATATTGTTGTCTCTGCATGTCTATTTCAATGGGATAAGTGGGATAAACACACTGGAAGAGAGAACAACAGTATGACAGTTCTGGGGAGACATGGGAAAAGGGAGGTGGGGGAAAGGAAGTTGATGTTTACAAACCCAGGGACAAGGGAACAGCAAGTGACTGGAAATTGATAGGGAGGAAGGTGTAGGAGGTCTGGTGGAGCTTGATCAAGGGCAATGTAACCTAGAGGAATTGAACACAAATGTAACCTCGAGGCACTGAAACACAAATGAAGGTTGAGCATGATAGTAGGACAAGAGGAAAGTAAAAGGAAATAGAAGGAAGAAGTAGGAGGCAAAGGGCATTTCTAGAGATCTAAATATAGGCATGGACATATACAGATATAATTATATATGATGATGGAAAAATAGATCTATGTACATAAATTTATAGGTTTATTATTATGAAAACAGAAGGACATTGAACCTCAACTGTCTACTCAAGTACTCCCTCAATACAAGAATTTGCTCTTCTAATAATTCAGAATTCTGAGATGCTCATCTTCCTGACACTTTTGCTGAAGACAAAATGGGTGCATAAGCAAATGTGATGAAGAAAGTCAATGATGCCTGGCTATCAAAAGATATAGCATGTGGGGTCTTAAAAGATTGAAGTTGAACAAGTAGCCAGCTAGTAAAGAAACAACAAAGTCAACATGGATGAAGCATACTATACTGAAATCGTGAGGTGTCAATGGGATCAAGCATCAAAGACTCAGGGCAAAAAATCACAATGTGAATGGGGTGGGGGGGCAGTGCAGAGTGGAGGCTCAAAGCCAATCTGTAAACAATTGGACATCCCCTTACAGAGGAGTCATGGAGAGAGGATGGGTCAGTCAGGGTCAGTCAGTGCAGTATAGCACTATTGAAACATATAGTTTTCTTCTGGTTGCTAAATGCTCCCCACACACACACACTCTCATGACCCTAATTCTACCTTATAAACCTGCTAGACCAGAGCATGTTCCTGGGTACATATAAGAGCTGTAAACACAGGGAATCCAGGACAGACATACTCCTCAGGACCATTATTGGGAGTAGCCATACCAGCAAGGTAAGGTGGGGGGACAAAGGGAAGCCGATGAAAATGACCTACCTATAATGCACTCTCAGGGGGGTGGAAAATAGACAAGGGTGTAAAGGGAGACATCAGACAATGTAAGACAAGAAAAATAATTTATAAATTATTAAGGGTACATGAGGGAGGGGAGGGAAGGAAGAAGAAAAATGAGGAGCAGGTGCCAAGGACACAAGTAGAAAGAAAGAAAAGACTTTGAAAATGATCACAGCAACAGGTGTACAATTGTGCCTGACTTCATGCATGAATGGATGGATTGTGATAAGAGTTGTAGGAGCCCCCAATAAAATTATTCAAGATAACAAAATGAACTACCTCTAAGGGAGACAACAGTCAGTATAAAATATGAAAATAATAATGATCTATAATTTACCAAGTGATTATGAGGTTGGGAGGGAGGGAGCAAATAAAAAGTAGATGTTTAGAAAATATTGATGGCAATGTGTGCACAAAATGCTGGATACAATTGATGTATGGATTGTTATAAGAGCTGTTTTTCAACAAGTGAAGCTGGAAAAAATGGAAATCTATCTGTAGAAAAATGAAGCAAGACCCTTATCTTACTCCATGCACTAGAATACACTCAAGGTGAATTACAGATCTCAAAGTAGAAGCCCAAATTATTAGGACCATCAATGAGGGAATTGGGACCAACCTCAAAACACTGGCACAGAGATTACATAGACTATTAGAAAGAGGGAAGAATACAAACACAGAGGAGACACAAATAGACAAATGGGATATGCTAAATATAAAACACCTGTATACATCAAAATAATTCACCAAGAGAGTAATAAGAGAGCAGACAGGCTGGGAAAACATCTTTAGCAATGACAAATCAGATAAAGGCCTTAGAACCAAAATTTACAATCCCTGATAGCTTCAAAAAATAGCAAAACTAACTGCCCACTAATGAGGTGGGCAAAAGAACTGAACAGAAATTTCACAGAGGCAGAAATCAGAATGGCTGATAAATATATGAGAAAATGTCCTGATCATTAGCCATAAGACAAATGCAAATCAAAACATCAGATATAATCTCACACACCCTCACTGATAGTCAAATTAGAAAGCAACAAGTGTTGGAGAGGTTGTGGGGAGATAGGCACTCTTATCCACTGCTGGTGGATCTGTAGGTATGTACAGCCACCATGGAAATCAATTTGGAGATACATAAAACATATGGAAACTGAGCTAATATATGACCCAGCAATCCCCCTATTGGGCATATACCCAGAAGAGACAAGTAACAATCCACGGCCAGGCATGTGTGCCCCAATATTCATCGCAGCACAGTTCAAAATAGCAAGGATTTGGAAGCAGTCCAAATTTCCATCAACCAATGAGTGGATTAAAACCTGTGGTACATACATACAATGGAGCAATATGCATTGCTGAAAAGTTGAGATGAACACGTGAAGCACATCTCCACATGGGAAGAACTGGGGAAAATTATGCTAAGCAAAGTTAGCCAAGCGCAAAATAACATGTACAATATGAGTCCACTGAGGTAAACTTAATAATAATTTTTTAAAAAATACAAAAATAGTATTGGTAAAAATCTACAGTATACAGAATATCCTGGGGGGAAATCCAGATAGTGCAGCTCACCAAATCTAGGGCTACATATAGTAGCCAACTAGGGTGGGACGCTGGAATGTGAGAGGTCAGATGGTGTCAAGTAGAGAGGGAATGGGGTACTAACCCACCCAAGAGGGGCGTAATTTTTATATCTCCACAGGAAAACAGCAACCAAACTTTAATATGGTGTTCCCAGATGTGAATGCTGCATAAAGCAATGGAGCAGAGAACCAGTGGAGAGGTCTGAGAACACAACCACAATTACAACTACAGGGGCACCCGACTCTTCCCCAGGGGAGCTTGACTTGGAGGTTAACACTGAACCTACAACTTAGGGAAGAGACATATACCTGGCCAGAATACATGACAATAAATGAAGGGGGAGGAAAATAGAATGAAGTACATCATGCCCACTGAACCGTCAGGACGATAATCCTACTCAGAACTGCCAATACAAAGAAAGAACCATCTGACCGGCCTCAATATGAAATTCAGCTACCCTCACTGACCCAAGTCATGTTGAGGTCAACACAACCACACCAAAAAAACTAAGGGTGTATGACAGAACATGAAGCTCCAGATGGAACACCAAAGATATACTTTGTGACCAGAGTGGCACCACATCCCACTCAACCAGGAGACAATCCTGGAATTCAATGAACAGACCTTAAACTATTTATAGATTTTTATATTGCTATTACCTTTGATTTTTGCATGTTGTGTATATGTTGACTATTGGGGGGGGGTTGCTAATGTTTTCATTGTTTTCTTTTCTTTGCATGCTTCATTATGGGATGTCCTTTTTTTTAAACATGTTATTTTCTTTACAGGTATATCTGAATGGGGTGGGCTGGATGGGCAATCTCGGGGTGGGGACGTCGGGACTGATGGTACCAGAGTGGATGTGGGGGGTGGGCTGTTGGCTAATCCAGGGATAGGGTGAGTTCAGCATCAGTGGCGGGGTGGTGTGGGAGTTTCAATAGGGGTTGATTAAGACTAATGCAATAGAAATAAATTATTGAATCCCAAATGGAGGTTGAGGGCTATGGTGGAAAGAGAGGAGATATAGGGAAATAGAGAAAAGAACTGGGTCATATGGAGCAATTATAGAGGATAAATACAGGCACATACATAGGTGCATATATTCATATGATGATGGGGAAATAGATCAATATGCATATACTTATAGGCTTAGAATTAGGACAGCAGATGGACATTGGACTTCCATCAGGTACTTCCTCAGTGCAAGAACATTTTGTTCTATCAAATTGGCATTATCTGACAGGATCACAGAAAACCAATATTTGCATAAGCAAATGTGGTGAAGAAAGCAGATTGTACCCGGCTTTCAAAACACATAGCGTCTAGTGTCATACAGGCTTGAAGTTAAACAAGCAGCCATCCAGCTCAGAAGCAACAAAGTCCACATGGAAGAAACACACCAGCTTAGGGAGCCAAGAGATGCCAAAGTGATCAATTATCAGGTTTCAAGAACTAACCATCATAACAATATATGCTCACTTTACTGATATGATCACTCACAACAAATATGGCACTGGGCTGGCTACAGGAGAGTCTCCACTCCCCCATCCCAGGAGTCAGACCCTTCTCACTCCATCATCTCTACCAAGTCTCTAGCATGAGGTGTCAAAGGGATACGGTATCAAAGACCTAAAATTATATCATTATAAATGAGGAGTTCAGATTGGGAACCCAAAGTCCATCAATAAGTGAAATGACATCCTCTTACAGAGCAGTTGTAGCGAGGACATGAGCTAGTCTGGGTACAGTGTAGTAGTAGCAATGAAAAGTGCAACTTTCCTCTGATTCTCAAATGCTTCCTCCCACCAACTATCATTATCCCAATTCTGCAAGACAGATTCAACTGAACCAGGGGATGCACATTGGAGTTAGTAACGTGGGAATTTAGGATAGATAATCCCTTAAGACTAGTGGGGAATGGTGACACTGGGAAGGTTGAGGGGTGGTGGAGTAGAAAGGGAGAACTAAACAGTTTAATAATAAACTACATGGGTGTAGAAAGGGGGAGCTAATATCTGGGATCTACATGTGACCTCCTCTTTGGGATGCGTAAAACAGTGGAAGGTGGGTGGTGAGTGAAATGACACATTGTACAGTGTACGATATGAAGAGGTAATAACAATTTGTATGTTATTAGGACTTCATTGGGGAGGAGAAGGGGGAAGGGGAAATAAGAGGAGTTGGAATTTAAAAAAAAGAATTAGAGGAAAGAGGGAAGAGAAGTGAATGCTGGGAGGTTCAAGTAGAAAATGTTTGTAGATGAACGTGGTAACATGTGTAAAAGTATGCTTAATATGAGCAATGTATTGAATGTTATAATAGTTTTAAGAGCCCCCAATAAAATCTATATTTTAAAAAGAGGTGTAAGAGCCCCCAATATATAATCTTTTAAACAAAAACAATGTGTAATTATATATTGTGAAACACTTATTTCTAATTACAAATCAATGCAATTTTGTCTTGAAGCATGATATAGCATGGGTAAAAGTCTTCACACCAAGTACTTGTATGTGGGCATATCTGCATGTAGATAGACCCACCTGGAGTTATAAAGGAGTGGTCTCTCGGTTCCTAAGACATAAGTAATATGCATTTTCTGATGGTCTTAGAAGACTCCTGTGAAAGAATCAGTCAAGTCCCAAAGAGGTCATGACTCATAGGTTGAGACCTGCTGAATTAAGGTAAGATTTAAATAGAGGCTCAAAGTTCATCTGCTCCCCTTATTTTATTTACATATGCATACATTTTTAAACAGAAGTACATAAAAGTTACCAAAAAATGAAATTTGATTTCAAAGCTGTATATTTATAATTTTTTGCAAAACTATGTTTATTATTCTACAAAACAAGTTTATCATCTTCAAACTTATCGCTTTTACACTTGGCATACTTACTCAAGCATAAACTGACCCAAATATCAGCCAATGTACCTAATTTTACCACAAAAACTGCATTACAAATGACCCCCCAGCAAAATGATTTATAGAAGAGAGGGGAAAGGAGGAGATTATACCAAAAGTTCAAGTAGAATATATTTGGGGAAAAATAAAAATAAAGAAAAAAAATATTTGGAAATTAAAATGGCAACATGTGTGCAAATATGCTTGATACACATGATGTATTGAATATCATTAGAGCTGTAAGAGCCCCCAGTAAAATCCTTGGGGAAAAAAATAAAAAACACATTTAGCAATAATTAGATTTCCTAAATTAAAAAAAAAAATTGACCAGGCATTACCAGGGGTGAAGAAAGAGGTTTTGCTCAGGGGACATTGAATTTATGTTAAGAGTGGCCAAATGATTTAGAAATGGTATCAACAATGGTTGAACAACACAAAGAGTATAATCAATGGCCCTACATTTGCATGTAGAAGTTGTTGAATGAGCAACTCTCTTGTTGTATATACTCTTACCACAATTTAAGAAAACAATTACATGAATAGCAAGGAAGAAGATGTTCTAGAATTGCTTTGGGTGATGATTGTATAACACTTCTTGATATGATTGAATTGTTGAATGGTATGACATGTGGATGAAGTACCAATAAAACTGTATAAAGCAATAAAAAAGTGCCCTAAACAACTCTGCTTATACACAAGTATATATGGTAATATGTTTGTCAAATTTATGATTCCATTCTTGAAAACATTTTTCAAGAACATCTGTTTGGAGGGCTGGCGGCACCTCCTTTGTTTTTTTCTTTACCTCTTCTGAGTCATCAAATTGCTGTCCTTTCATGACCTCTATATTCATCAAAACAAAAGGAAGTTGCACAGAGTGAGGTCAGGTGAGTAAGGTACATGGGGAAGAGAGGCATGTGATTTTTACCAAAACAAAGCTCTCTAAGCTGTGGGCTTAAGCAAGTGCATTGTCATGGTGGCAAAACCAGTCCCCAATCTGCCAAAAATCAGGCCTTTTGATCAAACACTGGTAGGCAATCTTTTCAGAATCTCTAAAGAGAAAGTCTGATTAACAACCAGACCTGGTGGAACAAATTCCCAATGCATTACAAATTGACAATTTCATCTGTTTGGCAGTTGATAGACGTCCAGAATGAGGTTTGTCATCAATTGCCATTTCACATTTTTGAAATGAGAAAACTGTTCATAAATGAATTTTTCCCATACTGCTATCTTTGTAAGCCGTGTTCAATATCATAGTTGTTTCTATGGCATTTTTCCTGAGCAGGAAACAAAATTTCACAGGTGTCCACTGTTCTCTTAAATCAGCAATCTCACACACACACACACACACACACACACACACAAATGGTTCAGGCAAAACTGCTTTTATGAAAAAAAATCACGGTAACAAGAAAGAACATTCCCAAGTGATGCCTCTAGGTGCACTAACTCAGAGCATATTGTTGTATAATCACCTAGTGGGAAAAAATGCATATTACGAAAGCTCTGCTCAGCCCAGTGGAATTCTGAGTTTGGGGATATATATGATTTTACTTCTTTTCTCTTTTCTTTTCTCCTCCCTTCCTACCCCATTGTTATATTTACATGTCATTCACCAATCTATAATTTCTCTCAGATATAATTCAATAGATGAAATATGACCAGAAAGTCCATACCCTCCTCACTATCATTTTTAAGACATTTACTATTCCCCTGTATCCCTAATTGTTGTCTTCCTGTTTACCTCTGCCCTTTTGCCCCTCCCCTGCCTCTCAAGAACTCAAACCATTGGTCCATTTGCTATTTCCATAAGACTGCCTATTTTATCTTGTATAGATGAACACAATTGAAGAAAGTTACAAATTGAATAGGGATCCTGTCATAGAGAAAACAAATATCGCTGTTAAACAGAAAGAAGGAATTGTTTTAAATTATCAACCCAGTCCCCCTTTCTTTCAGGGTCTCATGTCCCGTTCATGCTTACCTCACTACACATACACCCCATTAGTCTTTAGCATCTGTGTCTAAAGGGTGAGAATCCTAAAAGTCCCCATTGACATCCCTGCAGTCAGGAATGGAGCCGTGTAGTGCCACCCCACCCCTGACCCCACTACCCCAGTTACACCTTTAAACTTTCAGTCTGTTACCAATGCTTCTTAATTGCAGTTTTGCTTAATTTCAGATTGAAATCATTGGTAAAATTCTTGAATTTCTTTATCAGTAGTTTTTGTGGTTGCTGCATAAATCTGAATAATAATTGTATTGATTGGATTTCCTTCTATGGAGATATTCTAACACAGAGAACATTATATTTCAAGATAGATAATGAACTGTCCTTTTTCCATGATAAATGTGACACAATTCCTTTTGAATTTGTTATTCCCAGTATAGTAAACCATATGACTCTGATTCAATGTGAACAATAGCCGTCACTTTCAGCTTCATTGATTTTTATTGTTCCATTTCATTGTCAATGACTACTAATTTTCATAATGAGAAAAAGCAAATGAATTGATGATGACAGGCATTCTAACACAGATGAGAGATGATAGGTTTCCCACATATCTCTTCAGCCCAAATAAAGGTGATGAGAAGATAAGTCACATTGCCTTACCAAAGGAAGAGACAAGATATAGTGATAAGGCTGGGTGGACACAGACCTGGAGAATGTGGCACAGCATGAAATCTGGCTTACAGGGATGCAAAGACCAAGGAAGCAAATACCTTGAAAGAGGAGCTACACTACATAGAGTCATTTTACAGCAGAAGACCTGCTGGAAAGCCAACAATGGCGGGAGGACCTTCATTTGAATAAAAGGTCCTGTTTCTACAGTCCACCGGGCCATTAGACTAACTAATGGCTCTTTTGGGATTTTTCCCCCTAATTATCCTTCAGTGATCTAACTTTCTCTGCCCCACTCTTTC
>PVJH01040216.1:0-15848 GCA_004026705.1 Nesogale talazaci
TAAGAGTTGGGAAGACCAGGATATATTCATGGACCCAAGACACACACACACACACACACACACACACACACACACACACACACACTCACGTTCCAAGAGCCAGAGCTGCAGGGATGAACCAAGCCCCCAGCCTCACACAGTAAAGGAGTTGGAATCCTTGAACCTGCCTCTTCTACTTAGTCACGGTAAAGCTGGAGAGCCCTCGCTTAAACTCTGGGCGTCTCAGTGTAGGACCCAGCGAAGTTTTCAGTAAGAAGGAGAAGGCGGGGCTGAGCCCCGGTGGCGTAGTGGTTGTGCGCTGGACTGCGGCCCCCTGGGTTGGAGGTTCAAATCCAGCAGCAAGACTGGACATCCTACTCCCACCACCAGAAGGCAGTGCTGCCCCCAAAACAAAAACAAAACAAAACAAAACAAAAAAGGAGAAGGGGGAAAAACCCAACTCAAACTGAGTGTCCGGCTGAAACCCAGCCTGCACTGATGCCAGTTCTCCCCCTCCTAGAACGCACTTGCTCAACCATAGCAGTGAGTTTGAGGGAGCGGAGGGGAAAGGGGAGTAGGGGAAGAATGGCAGGGTGGGGCAGGGAGGGATGGAGAGCCTTATCTCTCCAGAAGAAAATGAGTTTCTTTTCTTTCCTGGCTCAGACGCTTCAGAAAACGTATGGAGGAAGTTGACGTCTGTTGCCTAGAATAATCTACTTTTAGGGAACTTTGATTCAGATTTTAGAAGTGGGTGGAAATGGCCTTGGACTGCGGTAAGTGTGGTGTGCTCCGGTTTGGTTCCAGTGCCGAGAGAGGAATGAACGCTGTGGGAGAGGCCGTCAGCAGACGCCCGAGGGGGCCGTCTGGGATCAGAATGAGCTGCCTTTTGGGAGTCCTTACTGTTAGAGACTGTGCAGCATGCAAGGCCTGGTCCGGAATAAACACGGGGGAGATGCTGGGAAGGAAGGTGAGCTGGGGGTGGCCCCCGGGCTGCCCTGAATGCTGCTGTAGCAAGGCTGGAGGGGACGGGAGATTCAGGTTTGTGTTTTTCATTCATCCGTCCATGCCGTTTTAGAGGGTGGAGGGCGCAGTGCTTCTCTAAAGAATCCTAGCCATATTTGTAATGGAGCCTGGTGGCACCAGGGTTCCTGTTTGGGCTGCTCACGGCGAGGTCAGTGGTTCAAAAATACCAGCCGCTCCTTGAGAAGGAGGCTAGACTTTCTACTCCCGTGCAGAGTTTCAACCTTCGGAACCCACAGGGACAGTTCTGCCCTGTCCTCTGAGGTCACTCTGAGTCACAGTGGGCTCCCTGGCAGGGAGCTGTTTAGAGACGTGTGTGCATGTTAGCATTTAGGACTCATCCAGCTGTGCACGGCACGCAGGCCTTCCCTGAGGACATGATTCGTCCAGGGCAGCTGAAGCAGAAGCCGTGCTCACTGTTCCACCGCCCACAGAGGGTGATTCACACGTCTGATGCTCCTGATAGGCGGGGGGCACTTTAGCATGGGCTGGGTGTGAAGGAGGAGGAGGGGGAAGGTTTCCAAAGTTCATGGATAAATGGAATGAAAAGAAAAGGAAAAACATCAGTTTTTAAGTCCCCTTGTAGCTGCTGCTAATTTCAGAGTGGCCTGTCCTGATGCCTTCTTCAGGAATACCTTCACCCACGAGCCTAAGCAGGCCTCTCCGTGTCTGGGTCTCACTTCTGTTAAGCTCCTGGTTACTTGAAGCCATTCTGCCGGATGTGGGATCTGTGGGAGACGGGTCTGTGGGGGATTGGACACTTCACCGCGGCCGTCTTATCCCAAGGGATGTGTCTTTCCTCTCTCCACAGAGCATCATGTCTCGGCAGGGAGAGAACCAGCAACTGAACGGGGCTGAGGCTTCCAAACATGACCACGGCGTCCCTCAGTCCACTGGACAGGGCGTGGACTCTCTCCACGGGCTCTCGCCGCCAGCCATTCTCAGTAGCAGAATTTAACAGTGAACAAGAGCCTAAAGTTTGATTGTCTCGACCCACCAGGGACTGGGGACTCAGCAAGCAGCGAGAGCATGGTGAACCAAGTCAGGTGTGACGTCTTCAGAGAACTTTAGACACATCCGCTGAAAAAACGTGGCCCTTCTGCAGACGGAGAGCCATTCACAGCAGACGCAGACCTGGAGTGGAGCGGCTGGGCTACGTGCAGATGTTGTTCAGGCCTGTGCGTCTCACCGGGGGGATTGTGGGATGCCGAAAGGCAGGTTGAAACATTGATGTCCCTCTTGTCACTATCAGTCCCTCTGTTCAGAGATGGCAGTGAGGGGTGAGGCCAACGGAACAGAGGGTCTAGCCGGCCTACCTTCCCCAAACCGAAGCAAGCCATGCAGGTGGACCGGGTGTGTCTCTGCCTCCAACTGTCCAACTGCTGCCAGACGCTCTAGAACGCTGCCATTTTAATAATGACACAAGCTGGCCTTCCCCGGACGCGGCGTCCATGTCTAGAACGGAGAGTAAGACAGACAGCATGGGCGGGAGCGGCCAGCCTGCAGGAAGCAATGCGCACTGTCAGCTTCCCGGGGTGGATGGGCCCCGTTGGGGACCAGTGTCAATCTCTGGAAGGAAAGTGTTCCTCCCTGCGCCATTTAAGGAGAAGTCGCACGTCAAGTTTTAAAAATAACTAAGAGGAAACGAAAGCCTACTGACAAATTGCATGCATGATGTCAAGAGTGTCAGGCCATTTTAGGTTGATAATGCAATAATTACGTGGGAGTTAAAGTGATAGAGTGGTACTGAACGACTCTCTTATCTTTGTGTCTGAAACAGGGTCCGTTTGTAGTTGGCTGGATGCTCCGTGAAACCACACAAAAGAGGAGACAGGGGAAGCATCATGTGGGACTGTCCTGGGGTCTCCCGGCCTCTTGTTGGTCACATATTTATGACTCCAGTCATTCTTGGAGACGGAATTCTCAATTTAAATGGAAGAAAAACAGTGGCAACAGGACCAAAAACAACTTCACACATACTAGAAGCAGGTCTTCATTGTAGATTTTTACACACGATTCTAGAAACATTCGCCATCTAAGATGGGGGCTACCTGAAGCTATTTGAATTAATACAAATGAAGCAAAATTTAAAATTCAATCCCAGAGTTCAAAAGCCCCATTGCAAATGCAGGCTAGCCATACATGGTTACAGCATTGGGCAGTGCAGAGAAGCAGTCTTACAGGAAAAATAAATAGGATATTCCACTAAACAATGCTCCTATGAGATTTTATTATAGGGTTCTCCCCTTAAAAAGTGACTACGCTATCACTGAGTCTTACCAATGACATCTCACTATTTGAAGACATAAATCCAGAAATATTTTGATAGCTAAGAGAACTTATAGTGGTTCTGGTCAGAAGTCAAGCTCTTAAAATAACAAGGCAGCTGATTTATTTAGTAACACCACCAGCAATCCATTACGTAAAGACTGACAATCATGAAAAGCATGAAATGTATGCTAAAACCTTAGCTTGCTGTTGAAATCTGATTGGCTAATAGGCTTGAGGAGTAAGAGCTTTGGATACGGTAGTCTAATCTAAAATCATATGTCTAGTTACAGCTCTCATTTCCATGTGCCACAACCATTTCACTAAACTGACATAACTTTCCTCATTTTTTAACTTAACTCATTTTTCCACAGAAAGGGGAAAAAAATCTATGATTACTTTATATTATGAAAGGAACCATAGGAATGCAATGAGTTAAGTTGGGCAGGCTTTCAAATTTGAATCCACCAGCCCTGTGTTAGTCTGGGTGGACTAAAGAAACAAATTCAGAGACATTCATATATGTGTCAGAGAAAGCTTCATATCAAAGAACAAGTGCACATTAAGAAAACATTTCAGCCCAGGCCAGATCAATTCCATAAATCCAATACTAACTCATAAATTCCTATTCAGACTCTGCAATACATGCAATGATGCTGAATGCAGGAAGATCACAGGTCGGTGGGTGGAAAGTCTTGTGGATCCAGTGGCAGTGGAAGCATCTCAGCACTGGTGTGAGTCTCCGTATGGCTCCTCCAGCTCTACGGCTCTGGTTCCATCAGTGTGTCTTCACGTGGCTTGTTACCCGGAATGTATAACAGAGAGTGTGTGTCCCGCCTCCAGTAAGGGCAACAGGCGTTCTCAGAATCCTCAGGGGAAGGTCACTCCCACACAGAGGTCTGGTTGAGGATGACCTGATTGACAGGCTAGACTCCACCCGTTCACTCAAGTTGACAGGAGATGGAGATGATGTCACTGTCTCAAGCCCCTTCAGGGAGAAAGATGAGGCTGGGGGCTCCCGTCAAGATTCTGTCTCAGAAACGAGGGTCACCATCAATCAAAATCAACTGGATGACAGAGATACAGGAGAACTGGGGCCACACTGGGGAAGGGAAAGAGTCTAAATGAAGCCTTTGAGAAACAAACTGCCTATTCTTCCTGGTGAATAATTTTATGTGATCTATAATTATATTGTCTTTATATTTTCCTAGGGAGTATCACAGTCAAAATAAAGAGCACAAAAGGGCCAATTAGAATTTACCTGTGTCACACGAAACAGGACAAGTGCCACAGAATTAGAAGGCCACCGGTCTTCTTCATTGAAAACTTATCTTTAAGATGCTCTGATCAAGGTACAGATAAAAGGATTTGATACAATTACAAAAAAAAACCCATTTTGACAATAATATCAATTCTTTGTTTTAATTGTAAAAGCAACATGTGACATTGCGGGAAATTTAGAAATTGAAGAGAAATAGAAGCATCAGTATTTCTTCTTAGTTTTATACCTTACCATTTAATTAGAAAACATTGAACATACATTTTAATAGCAGAATAACCAACTCATAAAGTTCAAAATATGCAAGTTCCTTACTTTGATTATATTCTGACAGGAAAATGTTTGCAAATTTCCACTGGTAGATCTTTTAATGAGACAACAAATACATTTGCTGATGTTAACATCTGAGTGTCCTAAGAGTAGTTGTTGCAGATAATCGTCAATATGTGAGACCATCTGTGCTAAGAGGATGCAAAGTTCCATACGTTCCATTTTAACCCAGCAGGAACCAAATCATGGCTGGAGAGCGAGCGTGCTAACGGCTCAGAAGAGGTGCCCGGGGCGTTGAGATGGGTATGGTCTGCATCCTGTTTGGGATTGTGGTGACACGGATGGATACAATCATCAAAACTACACACTTAAGATCTGTATGTTTTTCTTATTGTACTTCATAGCTAAATTTTAAAAAACCTGTCCTTTCAGTGCCATGTACAGCCACTCCAAAGAAAATGAAATAGGTAGGTTTACATGTAGCAGAACCTGCCATGGAAATTCTCAGACTGATGAGAGAAGCGAGAGATCAGAACAGCGTGAACATCCCCGAGGACCTCCGTATTCCTTGACAACATGTTAGGAACACGAGAAATCTGAAGCAGTGTCACCGGGGCTGCTGGACAGAGCGGTCAGGTTTTCCAACAAGCCAGCCCCTGCTACCTGAGGGCATTGAGCAGGTCCACGGTCATAATATTCTTGGATCAAAGATTCCTTGGTGTGAGGTTCCTGGCCTTTTTCTCACGGAAACAGTGCTCCTCTTACTTAAAATCCCCTCCCCCACCTATAAGCTCCCATGATTATCATACGTTCTTTAGAAATGTCTATCAAGATTATCACTTTGGTATCTCCCCCCCTCCACAAAAAAATAAATTGTTCTATGTGGGGTAGCATTCCCCAAAACCTGTTGCACAGCTGTAATACTTTGGAGAAGTGTCCGCTTGAATTGTGTGAGAAGTCTAAATTAGTCCAGACCCCCAAATCCTTTTTCGCTATGGGACACGATGTACCTTTTTTTGTCCCCCCTAAGGCACTCTTAGAAAACTAAGATAAGTGTGCTACTGAGAGACCTTGTCTGCAGGCAATCACTCATCACGAAGACATGCTCAAATTTGTTTAGAACAAATCTATGTATGTATGATGGGGGAGGGGAGAAATGAGAAGACAAAAACTAGACTAAATGAAATGAGAACACATCAGATGATCATGGATTGGAAGATAACTTACTGACGATTCCAGCATTTTCCATCAAACTGATTTACAGCTTTAATATAATCCCTATCAAAATCTTAGGGTTTTTTTTTTTGTTAAGTACTTAAAGTAACATACACAAATTTACTATAAAATTTGCATGGAAAAGAACATGCCCAAGAATAGTTAGAATTATCTTGATAAAAAGGGAAAAGGGACTTACTCTAGACATATATAATCAAAATAACTCTAGTTACAAAGAAGAACCTTCATGTCAAGGCGAGTTAAACACTGGCCTCCTCATGGCAAGGCCAGCAGTTCAAGCTCACTAGCCGCAAGTCAGCCCCTGCTACCTGAGGGTATTGAGCAGGTCCACGGTCATAATAGAAAGATTCCTTGTTGTGAGAAACTGAGGCAGGAGAAAGCTGAGGCTGCCCACTCCTGTGAAGAGTGAGAGTCTCAGAAACTTTCTGTGGGGCCCCTCTGAGTTGGAATAGCCTCCACGGCGGTGGGTTTGGGGGTGGTTACAGGGGGCCCTGGTAGTACAACGGTTAGGAGCTTGGTTAAGAGCTTGGCTGCTAACCAAACATTTCAGCCAGCCTGGGGGAATAAAATATTCCCTACAGACTATAGTCTTGTAAACTCGATAGGGCATTGTTACGCTATTCTACAAGGAACCTATAAGTCAGATTGGATTTGGTGGCAGTTGGTTTTGCTTTATGTAGACATAATAATGCTGACGGGGTGCTCTTGGTGCGCTGAGGGGCACAGAGATCCACGAAACAGAATGGACAATAAAGAAGGAGACTGGCACAATCATGCTCAATTGTTGTTAAACAAAGGTAGGGGGTGGGGTGGTGGAAGCAATTCAATGGCAACAAGACAGCCTTTTCAGTACATGGTGTGGGAGCAATCAGACGTTCATAGGGGAGATCCTCATCTCCTACCTTCTACAAAAATTTCCTTTAAAATAGGTCATGAACGAAGATGAAGAAGAACTTTTTGAGGGGGAATAGGAGAAAACTTTAAAACTTTTGCCAAGAATTCCTACATTGACTATCATAAGCACAATTCATAAAAGGAAAGCACTATTTAGACCTCCCAACATGGAAAACTTTTGCTGGGGGAACACCTGTGTGAACAGAATGCGAAGAACAAGCTGAAGAATGGAGCAAGTATTTACAAACCACACGTCCAGCAAAAGATGACTATCGAGAGTATATGAGGGCTTCTTAATTTTTGACAGCAAAATACAAACAACCCCCACCCCCCAAAAAAAAGACAGGATCCAACTGGAAAATGAACAAAAGACACTGCAGAGCAGCAAATTATTTAATGTGGCTCTGTTTTCCCTGGGCTCTGTGACTCACACCAAGCCAACTTTTCCAGAGGGGTGTGTGGAAGCGGAACCCAGGAAGACAGGGATGAGATTCAGCTGTCTGTGCTTGTGGACAGGGTCCATCGTGCTTGCCATCCTGCGGGGTATAAAGTGAGCCATCCCAGAAAGAGGAGAGGGGATTTCACTGTGAGCAAGAGCCCAAAGTGGGATAAGAACTCTGGACCCCGAGATCCCTGTGCAGTGAACCTCTCTGACGCAGGAAGACGGTTTTCAGAACGAGACCCAGAGTGGTGGACTTACCAACCATGACCTGGAGTGGTGGATTTAACAGTCATGACCCAGCATGATGGACTTACCAACCATGACCCGTGTGGTAGACTTACCAACCAAGACCCGGAGCGGTGGACTTACCAGCCACGACCCGGAGTGGTGGACTTACCAACCAAGACCCGGAGCGGTGGACTTACCAACCAAGACCCGGAGCGGTGGACTTACCAACCAAGACCCGGAGTGGTGGACTTACCAACCAAGACCCGGAGTGGCGGACTCCTCACAGCCAGGGAGTCGATGCTGATGCGTAGTGACCTTACAGGCCAGGGCAGACCTGCCCCGTGAGCTTCTAAGACTGCAACTTCTTAAGGATATGGAAAGCTGGTGACTTGAGGCTCCTGATTGTTCGGACTGCAGCCCACTCCTCCCTGAGGGCTCCCCTAACATGAAGAACAGGTAAAACGGAGGGCTTTGGGGCAGGAAGCTGACTTGGGCAGTGGGGTGCTTTAGGCTGCTTTGAACTAGGCTCACTGGCTTGCAGAGCTGAAGCTGAGTGCCTTCGGGACTGGGCTTACAGGCATCACATGCCCGTTGTGAATGTATTAACAACTGGAAAAAAGCCCTTGATACCCACCTTGACTGGCTACTGTATCCTGAGGCTTCCCTTCCATCTCCCTAACCCACAGCACAGCGGGTGAGTTCAGCGTGGTCACAGCGATGAATATAAAAGCCAGCACTCAAAGTAGAGAGGGTTGTGTGAGATGGACCTATGCCGGTATTTCACTTAAGGGCCCAAACAAGTGGCAAATAAATAGCAACAATTATATGGAATTGGTCAAGGATTCAGGAGGGTAGGAGGGTAGGAGAGAGAGTTAAAACGAGGATCTGGGTAGGGGGAGAAAATAAAAAAGAGAATCTGATACCAAGGGCTCAAGTAGAAATAAAATGTTTTGGAAAGATTGATGGCAACATATGTACAAGTGGGCTTAATACACTTGAATGATGCATTATCATAAGCTTTGCAAGAACCCCCCAATAAAATGATTAATAATTTTTAGAATGTCATTAATCATTAGAGAAATACAAGTTATGGTAAGACCCACACAAGATCTCACTCCATACGGATCAGAATGGCTAAAGGGACCAACACTGAATGACAGCTCAAGGATACAGAGAAACAGGATAACTCGTACATGACTGGGGGCATGCACAGGGGAGGACACTCTACAGACACAGTTCCACAATTTCTGGTTAACAGTAAGCACGCAAGTATTAGACAACCCAACAATTGCACTTATAGGCATTTGTCCCAGAGAAGTGACAATTTATATTCACCAAAACTTGGACAATAACCACGACCATTGCATTTGTCATCGTCAAGAACTAGAACTTCGGCCACCTGTGGTGCCCTCGTGCAATCAGACACTGCCTGCTCCAGCACATGAAGAAATCAACCATTGATTGATTCCTCACACAACTTGACGAACCTCCCAGGGCTTATGCAGAATGGAAAAATTCAACTCTGAAAAGCCACACACGGCAGTGTTCTCTTTAAACAACAGTTAGAAATGATCAAATCTGAGGGCTGGAGGACAGATCCATGGTTGCCAGGAGCAGGGCCAGGGAGTGAACAAGCAAGTTAGGTGTGTCTACAAGAACGCAGCAGGAGAGAGGATTTTGGTTTTGGGGGGGATTTTTTTCTCTTTATATCATTTTATTTGGGGCCCTTACAACCCTTTTCATAATCAATCCATCCATCCAACCAACCTTCCTTCCTTCCATCGTGCCAAGCACATTTGTACATCTGCTGCCAGTATCATTCTCAAAACATTTTCTTTCTACTTGATTTCTTGGTATCAGTTCATTTCCCCCTCCCTCTCCCATCTTCCCTCCCTCGTGAACCCTTGATAATTTATCAATTTTTAAATGTCTTATACAGACTGCTTCGACCACTTTTCAATTGTCTGTTCCCCGGGGAGGGGGTTATATGTCTATCATTGTGATCGACTCCCCTGTCTCCCCTCACCTTCCCCTTAGCCTCCTGGTATCGCTACTCTCATTATTGGTCCTGAGGGGTTCCTCTGTCCTGGATTCACTGTGCTTCCATCTTTAGCTATACATGTGTACATGCTCTGGTCTAACCGGACTTATAAGGTAGAATTGGGGTCACGATAGTGGGCGGGGAGGAAGCATTCAAGAGGAAAGCTGTATGTTTCATTGGTGCTCTCCTGCACCTTTACATGGACACCTGGTTTGTATTTGTGTGTATGCAAAATATCTGATACGACATTTAAGAAGTCAACAGTACACGTACGATATTACGCTATAATTCTGCAGTATGTTCCCATTGGGGGGAAAGCTGGGCAAATCTTGTGTGGGGTTTCTTAAAGCTACATGACATGTGAATCTTGTCATTTTTTCCAGGGGAAATTTACGTTAGAAAACAGAACGATGTCATGTGACGCAGGGTCTCTTTTGAAGTAACATCATCAACACCGGGAAAACATAAATAAGGCTAAGCAAACCTTTGCATGGCCCTGCCTCCTCAGGTCCCACAGCCCCACACTCCCGTGGACTCTCATGGCACGGAAGGCAATCAAAATGTGGCCGTGGAAAAGCCTTTCCCAGCCAAGAGAGAGCAACCCCATCTCCTTGTCTCTGTCCTTGCTGGCTGCAGGGTCCACGGCTTTCTCCTTGTGCATGTGCTCATAACAGAACGAGGTCACAGATAGTGGTGGGGGCAGGAAGACTGTCATGGACTCACAGTGACCTCACCAGCACAGGACAGAACTGCTCCAGAAGCAGGTCACCACCCTGTCTGTCCAGGCCTCTCTGGGTAGTTTGGAAATGCCAAGTTTGCAGCTGGTAGCTGAGTGTGTCACGGCTTGCTCCGCCCTGGGACCCGTGACATGAAGATTCGAGAATGAAAGCAAAGCTTCTAAACATCCTTCCTACATGACCGAGGATATTACAACTGGGTCTGACCCGGCACAAACAGGATGAGCTCACCCACGACCCGTCAGTCCAAGGAAACCAACCGTGAGGGGCGGGAGAATACTGAAACTCATAGCATTTGAGAGCCCTATTTCAAATTGATTTTCCACTTTGTAAAAATAAATTCTAGCTGAGCCCTGGTGGCGCAGTGGTTGTGTGTGGGACTGCGGCCCACAGGGTTGACAGTTCAAATCCACCAGCAGCTCTCTAGGAGCAAGGCTGGGCTTCCTACTTCCACCAGGGCAGTAATGCAAGAAAAAAAAAAGAAAATGGAATAATTTCTATGCTGCATCTTGCTTATATTATCTCTAGTTGACAGAATGGCAGTGATATGAGGATAAATAAAGCATTTCAGTGATTTAAAAAAAAAAAACAACCCAGACTTAAAAGAAATACTGAAATGGTGCCTGGCTCAGAACCTTTAAAAAATGTTTTCACTTAACACATGGTTAATGATCCTATCACAAAATCCAGTGAGAAAGAAAAAAAGATCGTGACACCAATGTGCTATTTAAAAGAAGGCAAAATCGTGCCCAGTTCTTGTCGGCATTCTGAAGAAACTGAACACGATGTCCAGTACATAATAAACTTCTCATATCCTCTAATCATAGCTTCAGCAAAAAATGGTATCACAAGCCAATCCACTTGTCTGTGGACAGTCTCTTGTTTTCCATTGGGCTTTTAAATCATGCTTACAATCCTCTCAAGGAACCATTGCTTTCCGCTGTACTGCTGAATCTTCTCAGGCACAAAAAAGGAAGATGAGATGTGGGTAAGCATCCTGTCTGGACAGTGATTGTTAGAAGCTTCAAGTTACTCCTACATCTACTGTGTTCTGGTGAACTTGATGCCATGTTAAATGTTGTCATGATTACAACATGCTTCTAACAACTAGCCTGTGTTGAGCATTTCTCATGTGCCAGCCGTTGGAAATGGAAACCAAATTCACTGCCTATCGAGTCCGTGCTGGCTCACGTTTCCAACGCGGTAGCTATTTATGGGGAGTAGAGGGGCTCGTCTTTTTCCCAAGGGGCTGCTGCTGGTTTCAAACTGCCAACCTTGTGCATCGCCGTCCGCCGCTTACCCACTGCACTCCCAGGGCTGCCACCGGAATAGAAAGTATACATAGTTTCATCTTCACCATCCTCTTGTTCAGTGGGATCTGCATCCTCATTTTAGAGGGCAGGGTGAGTGATGTGCCTCTCCATGACGGCACGGAGAGGACATGCTAGCTGGACCCAAGGCAGCATGCTTCTCCCTGTTAAAAACAGAGAGGAGTTGCTGGATGGCTTGAGGTTCTAGAAGGTCTGCCTCTGCTGTGGGAGTGACTAGAGAGCTCTTTAATTTTCAGGCAACCCTTCAGGAGTCCAAGCAAACGTTAACAATCAACCAGACAGATGTGTGGGTAGAGGGATAGATGGGCAGGCAGACCAGATGGACAGTTGCTGGTGTGTCTATTCTGATGTGTGGTGACCTGTGTGACGTCATGCTCCCCATCTCTGACGTGTTCCATCATGAGGACCACTGCGTCCACCCAGCTCATCGTTCCCAGCCTTCTCCATCACCAAAAATGAGGTTTCTCTCCAGCAAGTGATCCACGCTGAGGACCTGTCCCAAACCGGCAAGCTGGACAATGATCTGCCCCATCCCATTAAGTCTCCATTCTCAGAAGTAGATCGTCAAGTCTTTATGCCTAGTCTGTCACCACCTGGAACCTCCATGGACGCCTGGCGGCCCTGGGTAAGACCTGGTGGTGTTTGAAATGTGGGGGACCGGTTCTCAACATCGCCACAGCCTGTAAGCTGCCACAGGACCACAGACCGCCTGCCAGAAGACAGGTGACCCTCCCGCCCAGCACCACTGCATCCCTACTGCCCATTTCTGCCCGTTCCTTCTGATGCAGCTGAGTGCAAGATGCCCCCGGCAAGGACCTCCCTCAGATGCCACCTTCGTTTGCGTGTCTACTTCACTCTTGAGGCCACGCCAGCCAACTGGTGCGCAAGAGGAAGAGCCGTGGGTGCAGGCTGGACAATCTGTCTCAGAGCAATGTGGGCTGGCAATGTGGATCCTGATTTCAATATTCATTTTTATACTCCGTTAGGGAATTTGACTCGAAACACTAAAATAAATCTGATTCACACATGCACACACCCACCCCCACACAAATAGGTCACTGCAAATTTAGAAAGTTGTCATCCGTGCTTAAAATATGTCATCTTTACTTATTTACATCTCATAACCACCCTCCGGGGTTCTGATGAAAACAGGCTACACAGTATATTTTTTTTAGTTGTGCAGGAAATTGGGGACAGAGGGTTCGGAACTAAGACAAAGGAGGAGGCCGGTCCACAGCAGGTCTGCTCGAACATGTGTATCCTCGCTTCCATCACCCGTTAAAAATAAAACGGCACAGACCATTTTTCTAAAGGCGTGCCTTCTCAATGGGGACATCCAGCTCTTTTTTAGCAACGGAACTCCTCGTCCTTTCTCACTCTGGCTCTCCTTATCCGTGCCCGAGGAAATATTCCACTTGATCTTCTTTTTTGTCTGTTTGTTTCTTCCTTTCCTGGTAGGCAACCTTCCCCCCACCGCCTCTGACGGCGAAAAAAATCACTTGGGCTTTTTAAAACAAGTGATCTCCGGGAGCATTTGAGGATTCCTCGCCAGCTTGGTTGGACGTTCTGCTGTGGGCCAGCTCATGTTTCCAATTTGGGACTCGGAGCAAGCCAGTCATCAGCTGTGTGGAATTCTCCACTCCGCTGGACGTCCGTGTAGAGACCTGCGGTGTCTGTGATAGTTCACTGGGTACGGAGACAGCAACTGGGTGAGCGGTCCCCCCGGGAAGAGGAAGACAGTTCCCCGGACAGATGTCCAAGAAGCTGCAAGATGACATTGGCAATGGACATCTTGCTTCTGGAGAATGCCACCGGTGCTAGGCAGAATGAACGCATGGGAAAGGAGAGGCTCGTGTTCCCAGACCGTCTTTCCTGCAAAAAAGACACAGCATACCCTACACAACCCTGGTCCCCAGAGTGAGAACACCGAGAGCGCTCTTCACCTCACAAGTGAATCCAGGAGCCAAGCACAGGAGTGAGGAGTGGGGTCCCAAAGCCCACCTGTGGGCAACTAGACATTCCCTCACAGAAGGCCCCCTAGAGGGGACACGGCTGTCAGGGTGCAGTGAGCAATGATGAAACATACAATGTTCCTCTAGTTCTTAAATACTTCCTCCCCACGCCTGACCCACCACTACCATGATCCCAGTTCTACCTTACAAATCTGGCTCAACCAAAGCATGTACACTGGTACAGGTAGGAAGTGGAAACACAGGGAATTCAGGACAGATAAACCCCTAAGACTGGTGGTGAGAGGGGCAATAATGGGCAAGTGGAAGGAAGGTAGGGTAGAAAGGAAGAACAGATTGCAGGGATCTGTAGATGGTCTTCTCCCTGGGGAACAGGTAGCGGAGATGTGGGCGAGAGGAGATGTCGGATGGTGTATGATATGACAAAATAATAATAATTTATAAGTTATCAGGGGTTCATTGGAGAGGGGAGGAGTAGGGGGAAAATGAGCAGATACCAGGGGCTCAAGTGGAAAGCAAGTGTTTTGAGAATAATGAGAGAAAAAAGTGCTTGATACAATGGATGGATGTGTGGATTGTGATGAGTTGTATGAGTCCCCAATAAAATGATTTGTTAAAAAAAATCTAGTGTAAACTATGTGGAATGCAAAATGCTTTAGATAAAGGGGATGTGTGTATCGCTTTCACTTTGGGGCACTGTGCATATGAAAAATAGCCAGCGTGGGGGGCTGAATTGTGGAGGGGGGTGGTGTCTGAAATGACAAAGTAAACGTTTGTTGAACTTTTCTATTTCACCAAGAAAGAAAAGAGATCTATTCTAGCACTCAAATGCCCTCGTGCCCACAGGTACCCACGGGACAGAAAGCATCAGGGAGACCCAGCCACCCTCTTCCCCTCGCACAGCTTCTCTCTGGGGTTTGCAGCTACCCTCCAGGTCGTATGTCAGCCACCGACAGCCCTGGAAAGCTGTGTAACCAACCACCTCAAACCTCCGTCGCTTGAAGCATCAGCACTCTGCTCTCAAGCTCACAGGTCTGCAGACAGATTGGACTGTCCGCTTCAGGAGATGAGTTGGTTGGTTGATCACGACCGCTGTTCTATGCCACGCTGGGACCCGGGCGAGAGGGGTGGTGGACCTGAGGCAAGTAGGATCACGGGCTATGTCCAAAGGTGGAGTTTAGCATGGATACACCGTGATTTCTGGTCCTCCTGTATTAGCCGAAGCAAGTCACGTGACCATGGCCAGCACCAATAAGAAAGAAGACCACATTTCCCCCATAGAGACCAAGGGGGATAGGAATGAATAGCCAATGACAATCGTTTGAGAAACACATAGTAAGCTGGACGTTGCGAGGGTGACGTCAAGAGTTTAATGCCAAGAATTATTCATGATAAGAGATCGGACTAAGGAAGGGTTGGATGGGGCTGCTAAAGGAATAACAGAGAGAGGAGCAGTGCTGTACCGGGGCTGAGAGAGCATGCCCAAGGACGGGGCCCCAGAGCAGCCCAGGGCTGAGTTGTAGCTCTTACCAGAAAGGCCAACAGGCCAGGGCTCCCTGGAGAGCCAAGGAGTCCCCCGGGGCCACATCTGTGCCTCTGCAGGAGAGGGAAAGCTGGGCAAGGGGAAGCAACTCAGGCCTGCGTCAGGCTCTGCCCGGCCAGCTAGCAGGGAGACCAGAACACCAGACACAACAGGGGACTTCAAACCTCCAAACCAAGGATCCAGATTCCATGAAGTTTGGGTTGTATATTAGCAGCCCCAGTAGCGATTCTTGGAGTGTGTGTGTGTGTGTGTGTGTGTGCGCGCGCGCGCGCCTATGTGTTTGGTGGCGTTATAAATATGTCTATACCACAACTTTTGCCAATTCAAATTTTTACAAGTGTACAATCACTACAGTAGCCACCTGGGCCATCTACCTTTCCTGTGATTTCTCTGCATCACCATTAACCTCTCTAACCTCCCTGCCTCCCACTCCTGATAACCACCAATAGATGGTCACTGCTAGACATTGATCTTTTCTGATCTCTCTTTTTTTTTTTTAGGCATCACTGCCCTCAGGTGGTGGGAGCAGGAGGCCCAGCCTTTGCTCCTAGGAGCCGGAATTGAACCTCCATCCCAGTGGGCTGCAGTCCCGCGCAAACCACTACGCCAC
>PVJH01040217.1:0-15845 GCA_004026705.1 Nesogale talazaci
CTAAGCTCTGTAAGAGACCCCCAATAAAGTTATTATTAACACTAAAAGACTAAAGACTTACTAACCAAAAGTACTGTACATGCTTGGACTGGATTAAAAAAATTTTTAGCAAAGATTTCTTTTGAAAAATTGGGGGAGTTTGCATCTTGATCATATGCTAGATGATAGGGAATAGTTGATACTTTTCTTATTTGGTGATGGTTTTTGGGATTGGGAGGAAATTCCTTGTTTAGAACATTCAGGAGTGACATGCCGTTTTTAACTGGTTCAGTCAAACTTTTTTATGTGTGTACTGTGTAGGCAGATAAATAAATTAGCAAATTGTTAGTATCTGTAAAACCATTTGGGAGTTCTGCAAAACATTAAGCCTAGAATTACTTTCTGACCTGGCAACTCTACAATTAGTCTAAAAGGCAGGAACTTAGGTACTTGTATGCTGACACTCATAGCATTCTTCTTTTTTTTTTTGGTGGGGGGGGAAGTGCATCACTGCCCTCTGGTGGTTGTGGGAGCTACCCAGTGCTGTTCCTGAGAGCCGCCGCTGGATTTGAACCACCAAGCCTGCGGGCTGCAGTCCCGCACTCCACCACTTACACCACCAGGGCTCGGCCCCTATAGCATTATTCTTAATAGCCAAGAGAGGGAAGAACCACCCAGTTGCCCTCAAAGAGATGACTAGATAAGCAAAGTGTGGTATGTGTCTCCAACTGAGACTGACTCAGTCATAAAATGAAATGAAGTTCTGACCTGGATGAATCTTGAAAGCATTGTGCTGAGTGAAGTAGTCGGACACAGAAGGACAGGTATTGTGTGTTCCCATTTCCATGACTTATCTGGGTAGGTATCAGGTGATCCCATTTCCATGACATATCTGGAATGGCAGATGCAGCAGTGCATGAATACTTGTGATTTCCAGAGCTCGGAGAGAGTGGGAAGTCGTGAATCATTGTTTAAATAGTATTGGATGGTGGTAATGTCATGGCACTGAATTCTACCACAATGAAACTTTTTACAATTGTGTTAGTCTGGGTAGACTAGAGAAACAAGTCCACAGACACTCACGTGTGTATAAGAAAGAAGTTTATCTACAAGAGCAATTGAACATTGAGAAAACATCCCAACCCAGTTCAGTGCAAGGTCATAAGTCCGATATTAGCCCTTATGTCCAACAGCAATCTATAAAGTCCTCTCTAGATTCCTGAAACCCATGCAGGAAGATCACAGGCCAGTGGGTGCAAACTCAGTGGTGCTATAAGCGTCTCAGCGCTGGGAGGAGTCTCCACGTGGCTTCTCTAGGTCCAGGTTTCTGCTGCATCAGGGTAGGTCCACGTGGCTTCTCCTCGGATGTCTTGTAGGGAGCTGGCCTCATCAGTCGAGTGCCTCCAAGGGAATGACCGAGAGACAGTGCCTCCACCTCCAAGCAGGAATTACCACCTTTCCCAGAATTCTTAGGCAAAGGCCAGGGGCCCACACAGAGGTCTCATTGGCTATCTCCAGATTGACAGGCTAGACTCCACCCCTACACTCTTCATCCTCAAACTGACACCAGATTAGGTGACTGTCAAAACAATGTTCTAGGGCTGAGCTCTGGTGATGTAATGGTTGTTTGCGAGACTGCGGCCCACTGGGATGGAGGTTCAATTCCAGCTCACAGGAGCAAAGGCTGGGCCTCCTACTCCCACCACCAGAGGGCAGTGATGCCTAAAAAAAACAAACCAGAAAACAATGTTTTATGTCAGTTGATAAGTCTACATGAAGAATGTACAGATAATCCATATGTTTATTACCTTTTCTGTTTTCCTGTTTTTGGAATAACAATATGTATGTTTGAGGCAAAAAAGCTGCTGGGGCCCCAGTACCCAGTGCTGCCGCTGAAGGTCGCCAGAGCCACCAGGTTAGGCTCTGGATCTGTAACAGTCCTCCCTCTTCTGCTGCATGGAATCGCTCTGAGTCAAAACCAGCGTTTCCTTGCTCTTAACAGCAATTTACGCTTGTCTCGTCCTCCTTAAAAAGAGACACAGACTCACTCCCTGCCCCTGAGTTGATGCACATACAGAGCAACCCTACAGGGCGGCAGGACTCACTGTGGCTGTTCTGAGACTGTACCGCTTCAGGGAAGTAGAAAGGCCCGCTTTCTCCCTGACTAAGCTCAGAACCTCACAATGCCTTCATGTAGCTCCCAGCACCACAAGCCCGTTTGAGCTTTCTAGTGCCCCCAAAGTGGTGGGCCTGTGACTGAGTCCCTTGTCCATGTTCTCTGAGTCTGATCACTGGCAGCCCATGCACTCTTCAGGCGGAGTGGGGACTTCCTCCTGCCCTGGATGGCTCAATCATCTCTGCCTTCTTGTTGCCCTGTGTTCCAGAGTGTAAAGCAGGAATACTACACTGGCTACCGAGAGAATGAAGTTCTGGAAGTCATGCAGCACATGGCCAAGAACGTAGTGAAAGTAAATGAAAACTTGACCAAGTTCATCGTAAGTGTGATGTTTTTCTTCTGCTGTGGAGCACTGGGACCAGGGGTTGCTGTTGTGGGTGTTAGAGGTTTGGGTTGGTTCTACGTCTTCCTTTGGCAGCAGGGATAGAGTGTTCTGATGAGTCTAAATTTGCGGGCAAGCCAACCTTCTCTCTCTTGGGACCAAAGTCGATGGCAGTGAGGGATATGTCAGCCTGATTTGTAGTCAGCTAGGCCAGCCGTGAGCCACCATCTGAGTGCCGTTCTCCCAGCCGTGTCCCGAGACTGGGCGCCTCAGAGGGCTCTGTGGGAGTCTTGGTATCAGGGTGTGCTCCTCTCAGGGTGCTCTCCAGTGACCTTTGGGGCCCCCACTAAGTGAGTCTGCCGAAGAAAGCAGGCGAGGAGCCCTCATAGGATGCATCCTGGGGCCGGGGCAGTTTGTCATTGAGCTCCCGGAAAGAGCAGAAGACAGGACCTGCACCCTGCCCTGTGCTTGGTGGATTGTCTGCTGACCCAGTGCCGGATGGAGTTTGTCCCCCCGAAGAACCACCGGTGTCCGCACAGTGGTTCGCTCTCTGTGTGCATAGCAGGAGTGAACGTCCGGGAAGCAGAATGTGTCCCCACACGGAGGGTCTTGTGTAATCCACGGAGTTCCAGGTGCCTCTCACAACTCTTGCCCACTGCTGCCCGTCCCAGCCAGCGTGTCCTGTCTCAGGGGCAATCTGGGAGGACAGTCACAGCTCTTTGGCGCTTTTGAGAGGAAAACTAGTCTTTGAGCCTTGAACCCATTTGCTCTCCCAGATGAGTCTTATTTGGTGTGGGCAAAAGGAGGCAGGACCAACGGGTGACTCCAGCATTCTTGCTAGCATTGCCCTCCAGTGGGCAAGGAGTGAGGTGCAAGGAGTGAGGGAGCCGGGCCGTGTGCTTCCTCCCACTGACTCCTGCAGGCCATCAAGAACAAGTATGCAAGCAGCCGGCTCCTGAAGATCAGCACCATCCCTCAGCTGAACTCCAAAGCCGTCAAAGCCCTCGCCTCGCCTCTGCTGGGAAGGCCCTAGGCTGCTGCCACCTCACCTTTGGAACTCGACCCTGGACAGACCCCTCTGCGCTACTTCCTCACCTTTTCCTGAGACCTACGTTCTCAATGTATATGCAGGAAAAATAAAGTTACCGATTTTTCTTAAAGTATCCCTTGCATTTTTATTTGTATATCTCATCTGAAGAAATTAATGTAAATTAGATTTCACTTTAAAAAGTTCAGTTTTGGGCCTGAGCCCCGGTGGCATGCGTAGTGGTTGTGTGCCGTACTGCGGCCCACTGGGACGGAGGTTCAATTCCAGCAGTTGGGCTGGGCCTCCTACTCCCACCGCTGGAGAGCAGTGATGCCCCCCTCTCCCCAAAAAGAAAGAGGTTTAGTTTTTATGAATAGCAATGCAAATTATTGCCTCTGTAGACTTAGGAAAGAGTTTCCTACCACTTTTCAAAAGAGAAAACTAGGGGGGTGGGGCTTAAAAAAAAAAGAAAACTAGAATTGCTTTCATTAAACTAACTCCTTCCTGCCTTGGAGCTGACAAGTCCATTCTCACTCCCAGCCACTCACGCAGGGTGGCTGAGGTTCCCCATGGGAGCAGCCCCTCCACCTTCGTCCAACAGAGTGGCTGGTGGGGTTGAACTGCCCCCGGGTGCCTAAGCCACCTTCATGCACCAGGATCCTTCTACGTATTCGTTGGCACTGTGTTAGATGGATTCATTATACATTAAAAAATGAGACGATAAAAGTGTTTACATCTTGAACTTCCTTGAATGCCCCCAATTCTTAAATAGAATCACTCAACCCACTGGGGCATTGGCCACGAGAAGTGACCATTGTCACGGGCTTGCTCTCAGAAGTGCAGCTGAGACTGGGAGTAACAGTCCTAGGGGCAGGGGCGGGGCCACTGCTGGAGCAACAAAATGAACCTGTGACATCTGAAAACTCAGACGGGGAGCATTCCTGTAATGCTGTTTCAGCGACGTTAACCTGCTCCATTGCCTTCCACTTGACTCTGACCCGGGGACCCCAGAGGCCAGAGTAGAAGTGCCTCAGAAGTCTCCGTGCTTTGCAGCTTCCCACAACCAACTGCCTCCTTTTCTGGACCAGTCGGTGGAGCCTAATCTCCAACCTATGGTTAATAGCTGAAGGCTTAGCCACTCTTACCAGGCTCTGCCAGCTACATTATGGGGCCCTCTTCGTGGCTCTTGGTACTTGCACACAGTTAGCATTGCTTTCTCAGGAGCCATGCTTTCAGAGTCCAACTAACGTCTTTAAACAGCTCTGAGGTGCTGTGCAGTAACCTCGACTCCTCATTTCTGCTAGAGCTTGGTACAACTTTGCTTGACAGTGAACCCAATAGGTCCCTTGCTCTGTGATTTAGGGATGACTTGAGTGTGTTTGCGCTCATGGAGGGGGCTCTGGTTCCGGTTGGCGTCTCGTCTCCCATTCCCGGGCAGATCAGAGTTCTCACTCCCACACCCCCTGTCCTGAGTCAATTGTGACTCAGCAGCCCGAGGGGATGAGTACAGCTGTCCCTGTGGGCTTCCAAGACCACCTGCAGAAGAGGACAGCCTCATCTTCCCCTCAGAACACCTGTGGGTTCCAATGCCAGCCTTGCAGTTAGCATGGCCTAGTCACAGCTTAAAGGTTTGATAGATCGCCTTTAAGTTGGTGAAAGGAGTTCCCATGGCAGCCTTAGACCAACTTCCGTTGCAAGTGTGAATAGCTACAAAGGGGAACTACAAAAGGGACTGTATCTATATTGGAAAAGTTGTTTCTCAGAGATGTCAGTTCAACTTCTTACCAAGCAAGGATGGGTTTTGTGGATGTGTTCAGTGGCCTGAGTCAGGAAGTTCTTCAGGATGCCCTTAAAAAAAAAAAAAGACAAGGTATTTTCTGATAGTAAAAGAAGCTGGTCAAAGCATGGTATTAAGTAATGAAGCACTGTCTACTCTGAGGATGGGAAGAGAAGGCAGGGACACAGAGGCCCTTGGCGTGGGGTGGGGGTGAGACTTGTGGCTTGTGTTGGGAGAACCTTGTGTAGCCTCCTGATTGGCAAGTTTGAATGAGGAGGGTGATGTGACCTTTGACTCACACAGGAGGCGACGTGTGTGGGAAGGTGGAAGTGGAGCGTCAGAGCCAGCAGCATGGAAGGGACTGCTTGGAATGGCCTGGCATAGTTACACTCAGCTGGACCCATCATTCCTGCCTTTTGATAATAGGGAATGAGGTCAAAGGTCTCATTTTTTATAACTGCTTTCTGTTGGACAGGGGCGGTGAAAGGCTTATAATTGTTTTGTCTGCGCATGGTCCTTGGAATGTACAGTCATCACACACAACTCCGTGTAGGTTTGATTGGTGAAGGCACACATGCCTTCCTCCAAAAAGTTTTGAAAACAGTGGAACAGATAAGGTCCAAAGCGCAAAATTATACATAAACCGAGAGGTCACAGGAGTGCAGGAGCCATGGTTCCCTTCAGATGTTGGAGAGCTACAGGATATTGAGGAACATTAGGAAGTTTCAAGGGGTCTTTTAATCAGGTTGGTTTTGCAAAGTAACAGCGGGTTGGGTGACATCTCAAAGGTGTGGGTTAACTAGAGCAGGTGGTAGAGGAAGGGGATTGGTGGGGAGTGTTGGGGCATTAGACTTATTTGGGGGGAGATGGTGCCAGGAGGAGTGTCCGTTGTGGCTTATAAGAGAAGCAACACGTTTGGAATCTGAAAAGCCCTTGGTAAATGAAAAGTTACTTCTGTTTTAAATTTACTAAGAAAATCTCTGTCCAGTACTGGTCATTTGGGGATGACTAGAAATTGGTGTGAGAATTGTACATTATAAAGGCAACATTAAGAGTGGCTGTGCAATGAGGGGTTGAGATTGTACATGAGACTTCTACAATAGTGGTGGATGCCAAAGGTGATTGTCCTGAATATTCAGGTAATATTGAATAAGCGGGCCCTATGTCCAAAAGGAGAGAAATAGGCTTACCTGAGACGATGATCTTGATGTGTGATCTCCATGGGGGCCATCGATCCTGGGCACTGTCAATTCTCTGTGGCCAAGCCTTGAGTCCTGACAGAGATAGCTGGAGCTGCTTGCTCTGGAGATGTTATGGAAGAAGCTATCCTCTCACCCTCTGGAGACAGTGCGGGAAACTCCCGTGTCCTCTTTTGTTTGCAATGTGGGCAAAGCTTCAGCAGGGGACGAGGACTGGGATTGTGGATGTTCCCATCGAGGAACATTTAAAGCAGGGTCCAGGTGGCTTACCTGTTTGTGGCTGAAGTATTTGTTGGTCTGGATTCACTCATAGTGCCCTGAAGGGCCTTAGCCAGCATCTGATGTTTAGCTTTGTCCCTTTGTACTTTAGTTATTCCTGTTCCTATTATTGAAAACCTCACAGGTCGCATTGAGGAGGTCTCATTGTGAGGTGTGAGGGCCATCCTCAAGCCTGTTAATCCTTCTCTCAATGTCAGGAGCTGACGTGAGATAAAGTGTGAATGAAGTACAGTGGGGCCAGCTGGTGTTGAGAGATCAACTCTGGTGAACCTAAATTAGGGAAAGTCTCCGAGAGGCAGGATAAAAACTGGGCAGGGTTTTCTTTTAGATTTTAAGAATTTCTCTAAACTTGTCATAAATGACTGCTTTATTAGTCATATTTGTAAGCCCTTAATGAGGTGCATAATCATGTCATCTCAGAATGTGGTCCCATGACCCAGGTGATAATTCCAGTTTGGGTTTCTTCAGAAAGAAAGAAGCGTCTTTGTGAGAAGCGGCTTCTTCTCCTGAGCCAGTCGGAGTTGTGGGGTGGAGCAATTTTGGGCACAGATGGGGGTGAGAGTCATTTGTTTATAGGGAACTTCTAGAAACTTGCTGTTATGTCGACAGAAATTATCAAGGTCTGGGAGGACATTAAAACTGAAAACGACATCTTGTGACCCTTGTGAGTTATTTTCTAATTTATATTGAGGCCAAATCTGCTTACAAAGAATTAGGTGTTGAGGTCTAACAACTGGGTTTAGACCCAGAGTTTTAAGATCGGTGAGTAGGCACCCCAGAGAGGAATTTGGGGGCACCTTGGACTGGGTATTTCCCATGGTGGGCGCGAGAGTAAAATTTGGGCTCCCGAGAAGAATAAAGGGTTCAGGGAGCAGGTCCCTTGACGTGAATATGGGATCCAGTGAAGTAAGCAGCAGGAAGCGGATCAGGAGGCACCCCCTGCTGAAGCTATTAGAAAACCAGAGACAGGGAAACTCAAATAAGCATGTGGCCAGAGGCAGCTGGTCTGTGGATGCAGACGCTAATGCAAGTGGAGAAGGGCCTTAATGATACCTGTTCTGGCAGGTCTGGGAGGGGAGACTTGGAGCCAAATTGCCCCGAAAGAGGGCCACTGCAGTTCAGGAACTGCACTCACCTGATTTCAGCAACCACACTGAAAGGGGGTATCAAGTAACAGGCTTTATTGGGAAACACAGCCTGCCGGTTACTCTGAGGACAGGAAGAGCAGCCCCCCATAAAGATGTCAGACAAATACACCCTGAGGAGTGGACACTTATGGCTGGGGTTGGGAGAGCATGATGATGGATTGGCAAACGTGAATGAGCAGGGTGAGGCTGGAGAGGGGAGATGGGGTGGTGGTGGTGGAGAGAGTGTGCGAGCCAGAACACTTGGAATGGCCAGGCATAGTTTTAGATTCAGCTGGACCCAGGAGTTTCATTATGTGCCTAAACAACTTTACAAACGAGGAGTACGCTGGACAAGTGAGAAACAACAACACATTGCGATAGTTGAGTGGGCTCTGCGTTGGGCCTCTGATCACAAGGTCAGCAGTGCACTCCCCCTAACGGAAGAAAGATTCGGTTCTCTCCTCGCACCACCATCGACAACCTTGGCAGTGCAGAGGGCACTTCGGCTCCCTCCTACAGGTTTGTTATGACTCAGACTCAAGGGCAGGGAGTTTCTTTTTAAAAATTTTAATAAAGCTGTCTATGAATTTCATAGCAATACTTATTGACTTATCCTCCGGCTTGACTCAGTCCAGTGACCTGCTGCCATTGCGTCATTTCTGACTCAGTGAGCCTCCAGGACAGAACAGAGCGGCCCGTGGGCTTCTGAGACTCACCCTCCCCACCAACAAGAACAACTAGGAGATTGCGTGGTTCCTCATCAGGATCTTCTTGTTCTCCATCTCCGACCAGGCCACAGGATGGAGTTGAAATAGGTAACTACTAGTTTAGTCTCTGTTCTTAAAGGAGACACAGGAGACTTGAATGGCTTCTTTGATTCAAAGTCCTATGAATATATTTGTTGTCATTGTATGTGATCGTCTCCCCCACCCCGCCTCAGGGGTATGGGATTACTGATAGAGGTGTGCCTTGGCCAAATCCTCATTCCACAAATAGCACCGTAGCAGTTGGGAGGAGGAGAGACCTTCCATGCACCGAGTCATTCTTTTCTTGATGGGAAGTCCGTTGTTCCTAACTTTTCCCTCATAATTGCAATAAACACAATGGAAGAATGAGGCGGATCATGGATTCCTTTATTCAGGTGGGAGGGACCCAGATGGAGATTACCCATGAGGAAATGGTGAGAAGGGTGTGCTGGGCCGAGCTAGAAAGCAGTAACACTGATTCTATGTTGAATGGGACTAGTGCACATTTGTCAGTACCTGGTGGGACTCTTGTAATAAAACTTACCTTATGTATAAGTACAGTGGAATACTACGTAGTACATTCATACATGTTTCTACCATCTTGAGATTTTTGTATATACAGTATATGATCTGTTTTTATAAATGTACAGCTTGGAAGAAAAAGGAGAGAGAGAGGGAGATCCTTTGGGGGAGAGGGACAACATGAACAGAAACCACGCGGCCAGCCACATTCCAATCGGAGACCCAGAGAAATAAGGCCAACAGCCCAGCCCCCAGCCCAGCAACCCCTGACGGTCCAGCAAAGTGTAAACCAGCACCTTCTGTGCCACAGGAGCAGCAGGCTGTGCTCGCTCTGGCCTGCCACTGTCAGAGCCCACTCACTGAGCCCGGCCTGCACAGGGCCGCCTCCCCCTAGCGGGCAGCAGAGGGGAATGTGTGTGTGTCGGGTAGGGAAAAGACGGGCAAAGAAAGAAAACTGTGCTCTTCAGCTAAAGACACTGGTCAGCGGTCACCTACAGCCCTCTCCCGGGCCTGGTGCGAGTGCCAACCACGTCTGAGTGGACCGGCTCACCCTCTCGCCAGGTTTAAATACAATAAATAAATCTTGGTGAGTGGTGGTGGTGCCCTCCTGGGTTCCAATGAAGAGTTGATCTTTTAGCTCATGGTGTGACACCCCCGACCCCTAACCCAGCCTCGTCGGTGCCGCCGGTGCCCCCCGTGGGGAAGGTGTTGACTCGCTCCAGGTCTTGTTCGCTGTGGATGCCCCTTCTGATTGTTGGTGCCTGGAGCGCCTTCTCCACGTGCAGCAGTGTCTCTCAGATCTTGGTCACGTAGTTGTTGGGGAACAGGCCCTGCTTGCCTCGTAACCGGCCGGTCCACCAGCCCGAAGGATCTGCGGGAGGGAGAGATGGAGAAGGCAGCGGGGAGGGTTTAGGCTGCACGGCTCCAGCCCAAGGGCTGATCCTGCAGCAGAAGGGGTCCAACTGGTTCTCCACTTAGTAATTTCCTTATTTCCCCTCCTCCCCTTTTACCATAGATGAAAGTGTTTCCCTTCCCCATGGCAGCCCCAGGGACGGGTCTTTCAGATGTGTTCCAGGAGGGCCTCGCTGAGGAAGTGGGGTGGGGGGGGTTTGAGCTGTAGTGACTAGTAGGACTAGTGACTGCCAGGCTAGCAGCCCAATCGGTCAGTGCCTCCCTCAGGCCGTCACAGATGTGGCTACTGGTAGCTGCCTGGTGTCGTGGCAGGTCCATTCTCTGCTAACAGTGACTGCACGACGGAGAGATCTGCTCCAAGGGGGTCTAGGCTGTGCCCATTCCGGAAGCACAAGCACACCCCTGGGCATCCCCCCACAGGGCCACTGGGTGCATCTGAACTGCCAGCCTTCTGGTTAGCAGCTGAGGCTTCCCCCTCTGTGCCACCAGGACGCAGCATGTGCCCGCTGCAAACCTCGCTGTCCCGTCTCCTCCTTTCGCCTCTGGACTCCATCTCAGTGTCTGCCCCTGGGCAACGCCCACCTTGATAATCCTCCCTTCCTCCTTCCCCTGACTCCATGCCTTACACAAAAGACAGGCCCTTCTGCCCTTCACCATGCTGCCATCGTAGAAACCCTCCTCCACTCAGTTTTATGTGAGAAAAGCTCCCACACTTATTTCCCCTGGCATTTTACATTTCAATTTTTAGATCTAAATATGTGATCTACTTTGAACCTAATGTAAAGGGTGACATATGAACCCAAAGTAAGCATTTTGGCATAGGGATTTTAAAACGTCTTTGACTAATGCTCAAGTTCTTCCCCCCAGGTCAATTTCAACAGTTCACAGTGAGGGAAGTATTCTTTTTTTTTCCCCCCTTTTAAAGTTTTATTAAAGTTTAATGGAACAATTGATCCCACGCCCACCCCTCGAGGAAAGTATTCTATAACTCAGTTGGTGACAGAAATTGACAGGAGCAGATGTGACTTTGTCAAGGTGTATCTGCCCGCTGAGCGTGGACACCCAGGCACTGCCCAGGGGGCATCTCAGTGGGTTTGCCGGTAACCGGTCTCCTGGGGACTTGAGGGTCATGACATGATGTATGACAAAGACCCCGAGCTGAACTCCCTACATGAACTCCACGGGTTCGGCTCAGAGGAGGGTGACCATCTCACCACCTGGGCTCTGCTGCTGTCCCCGTCTGGAATGCTTGACCTTTTTTGTTTCTACAAGCACATATATTTGAAATACACACACATAGTGCAATTGTAGTGTTGAACTTTTCTATCAAATGAAAAGAAGTACTCTGTAAACCACTTTTATTCCCTTTTGCTCGCTTATAATGGATATTGTAGGGTGTGTCCTTGGCTTTACTCTGTATTAGCGCTTTCATTCAGCGCCCTGGGGTTTCAGAAGGCTTCCGTCTACAATGGGATCCCAAATCCATTCTGTGTCTTCACATAAATTCAGCCTCCATCGAGTTCTTTCTGACCATGACCAACAATGTGCACGGTTTTGCCAGCGGTAGAAAGTTTTGGAACACAGACTGCGTGGATTCCCCTGGCCAGCCCAGAGAGGGGCAGTCTTTCCCCCAGAGATGTGCCTGGGTGTTCCCAGGATAGACACTGAAGTATGAGGGCTGTATAGTTACGAAGCATAACCTGAGAAGATGGCCAGGCCCCCAGGCCACCCCCTGAGCCTTCCGATCTGTGCTAGTGTGTGTCCCAATCCCGACCCCTAGAGACTCTCAAGTCTCTCCCATGATCTGACAGCACGCATGATTTTGAGACACGTTTCTTTTGTTTTCCAACTTTAATAATTACTTAAGTGTCTGTGCCCTCCTTATACATTATCAAGACCTTGTATTGATAGTTTTTCCTAGTTAAGATTTAACAAAGGGGCCTCTATAAAATATATCTTCAGATAGCCACCCCCCATTCCTTTTACCTTCAATGTATGTTGTTTAGAGGGGGGAGAGCCCCTCCCCTTTTCTGAGAGTGGGATCTAGGGGCTTTGTCCAATGATCAAAAGGGCCATTTCAGAGATCAGGAAGATATCAGACATGCTTTAATTGGTTGGTCTGCAATTGCTGCAGCTGTTTAGTCACCACCCAGCAACAAAGTATGAAGAGTACAAGAAAGCACGAGCCACAAACCAGCTACCAAACACCCAAATCACTGCCAGCTCACGGATGCTGACTCCTTTCACCCACAGGACATAGCTGAACTGCCCCCACTGGATTTCCAAGCCCCATCCATGTCCCAAAGGGCAACTGATGGCTTCAACTGTTGACCTTGCAATTAACAGCTCAACACAGAGTCCTGTCTCCAACAGGGCTCATGAGAAGTGAGGGGGTGAGGGTGGGTGGGAGGAACTGGATGAGACTGAGCCTGCAGCCTACCTCTGCCAGTTTCAGTTAGAGGAGCTCCAATCTTTTTGGGATAGAATAGTAATTTTTGTTCCGTGTCTCTCCCCCCGCCCCCACCGCCCCGCATCACTGCCCTGGTGGGAGTAGGAAGCCCAACCTTGCTCCCGGAGACCTGCTGCTGGATATGGGCCACAGCCCCGTACCACCAGGGCTCAGCAATTTTTATAGCAAAGTGACTGCATGCTCTTTGGGGGTCTGCATGAGCTAGCCATGTGCTTACCTTCTTTGATAATATCAATAATGTCATTGGCATTGAAGCTGAGTTCGTCTGTGTCCTGAGCATCATAGGCATAAAGAGCCTTGCACTGGGGCACCTGAGGCTTGGGCTTGGGCTGGGGCTTGGGTCTGCCCCCTGCGGGGGGAGGCCGACTGGTTGTTTGTCTCCGCACACTGTGGAGAGAAAAGGGGCTGGTGAGACATGGGAACTGAGGCAGGAAGCACAGAATGGTATTCCAGGGAATGAAGCCCGAATCCTCTTGCTCACATCCCAACCCAGCTCCATTTGGAAGCCAGCAAGGAGCCTTTTCTCTAAGTATAACAATGCTCTCCTGGGCTAGACCCTTGCAAATGCACCTGTCACGGAGTGAGTCCTAAGGGATTAGAATGCACTCTTAGGGATGTTGCTGCCAGGCGCCAGCCATCCAGTCCTACTCTGGAAGAGGACAGATCCTGTGAGATGCAGCCTGCCAGGACTTTCCATGGTGGAGCCCCTGGGCGGGTCTGAATGTCAACTTCTTGGTGCGTAGGTGAGCACTTAGTCATTGCACCACAAGGCTCCTGTGACAAATACTCAACTGCTAGTATTATAGTCATTTTCACACAAAGATGTAGAAAAGATACACAGCCACACAGAAGCTCATAAAGTGTACACACACACACACACACACACACACACAGAGAGAGAGAGAGAGAGAGAGAGAGAGAGAGAGAGAGAGAGAGAGATGGGTTTCAAAAAGTTCATGGAAAATGCATATTTTCCTATGCAGGAGGTTTCACATTTTTTATGCATCAAAAAAAACTCATACTAATTTTCTGCAACATGTCTGAACAGGATCTAGTTTGAGGTAGGAAGAAAGACCTCAGTTTGAAAAGAGCCCCTATTATAGCCACATCAGTTCTGCTAAACTTTTAGATAAGAACAAACATAAAAACTTATTGTTAGTTTTGGGTGGAAGAACTGTGAAATCATTGATGCCTTGTGAAAAGTTTATGGGCATAATGCTCCAAAGATACCAGCAGCTTACAAGCAGATTACTTATTTTAAGAAGGAATGAGACCACATTGAAAAGGAGACCCACAGCAGAGACCATCCACACCAATTTTCAAGGAAAAAAGTCTCCTTGTTTAAGTTTTAAGAGGACACCAATGATTAACAGTAGAAATATCAGTCAACACCATAGACATCTCAACTGATTCAGCTCACCCAATTCTGACTGAAAAATTAAAGTTAAGCAAACGTTCTGCTCTGTGAGTCCCCAAACTTATACATAGATCAGTTGCACAGAAGAGCAGAGCTTTCCATGGGAATGTTAAACAAATGGGAGCAAGATCCTGACGTATTTCTTGGAGGAACTATAGCAAGGAGATGTGGCTTTATCAGCATGTTCCTGAAGACAAAGCACAATCAAAGCAATAGCTATCACGACATAGAAGTGGTCCAGTCAAGGCAAAAACACAGGTCAAGGGCAACATTGGTAGATACAGTTTTCTGAGAGCCTCAAGGCATTTTACTTATTGGTGTGTTCTGTAGGGTCAAAGAACAATAGCAGCTGTCTATTATGAGGGTGTCTTGGTTTTTTTTTTTGTGTATATGTGTGTGTGTGTGTTTGTGGGCATCACTGCCCTGGTGGGAGTAGGAAGTCCAGCCTTGCTCCTGGAGAGCTGCTACTGGATATGAACTGCCAACCCTGTGGGCCGCAGTCCCGCACTTACCACTAGGCCACTGGGGCTCAGCCCGTGAGGGTGTCCTGAGAAATGGAGCTAACGCTTTAGCAGAAACTTGTCTGGGGAAGCTTCACCAGAGAGTCAGTCCTTCTCCGGCTTATTTCTTTCACCAAACGAGGGTGCTTTTGTGAGAGTTTGAGGGGAAATCATTAGGCATCAACTTCACAATCCTGATTCGGCTCTTTCTGGCTTTTTAAAGGACACTTAGTTTTCATCAGTCAATCGTGTAAAAAGGACAGCACTGATGTGGATATGATCTCAGGACCTTCAGTTCTTTAAGGATGGGCTAAAGGCTAACATGATCACTTACAACAGTATCTTGGGTTTGATGGAGCTTATGCAGAGAAATAAAGTGTATGTTAATTTTTTTTTTTTTGGGGGGGCAACACTGCTCTCCGGAGGTGGGAGTAGGAGGCCCAGCCCCACTGCTGGAACTGAACCTCCTTCCCAATGGGCCGCAGTCCCGCGCACAACCACTGTGCCACCGGGGCTCAGCGCGTGTATGTTAATTTTGTGACTCAATATAAATGGTCGTGGTCCATCCGCAGCTTTGGACATGGAGTGTTTGCCCATGCAGAGAGGTCTGAGCTTGCCTTCCCATTGCATTCTCTCCAGAAACATCCACCACCCTGGGTGTGGTAGTGGGTCTCCTGCTTTTTATCAGCTTGCCACATGAGTAAATATTCTTTTTTTAATTTTTAACTAAATACTTTTACTGGGGGCTCTTATATCCCCGCAATTATCCATGTGTCAAGCACATTTGTACATATGCTGCCATCAACATTTTCAAAGCATTTTCTTTCCACTTGAGCCCGTGGCATCAGCTCCTTATTCTACTCCCTCCCTCGCTCATGAACCTTGATCAGTTATAGGTTATTATTTTATTTCATTTTTTGTTTTTTGGAGGTCATCGCTGCCTCTGGTGGTCGTGGGCGCTACCCAGTGCTGCTCCTGAGAGCCGCCACTGGATTTGAACCGCCAAGCCTGCGGGCTGCAGTCCCGCACTCAACAATTTACGCCACCAGGGCTCAGCCCCAGATTATTATTTTAATATCGCAAATTGTCCATGTAAACATTCTTCACCAGCACATTAGTTTGCTTGTCTTTAAAGGAAACAATCAGACACTATGCCAAAGGCGCCGCCCCGTACGGTTCTTTCTTCTCTCCCGACCCTGACTGGGACTTGTGTGCTCGGTGCCTTCAACTCTTCCATTTTGGGAAGGAATGTCACAATTTGCTTATCCAGAACACTGCTGAGGGCCACTTGTGTTGAATCCCAGATTTTTACTGTCATGAAAAAATGTAGCTGTAATAGAATTTTTACCTAGTGCAGACCCCCACCCCCACCATTCATGTTAAGGCAGGAGA
>PVJH01040218.1:0-15846 GCA_004026705.1 Nesogale talazaci
GGGGAACCAATAGCAATGAGTTCTATAGAAAACCCCTTCCTAGGGAGATGGGCAACAGAAAAGTGGGTGAAGGGAGACATCAGTCAGTATACCGCATCCAAAAAATTATGAATTATCTAGGGTTCATGAGGAAGTGAGGGAAAAATGAGGAGGTGATACTAAGGGTTTAAGTTGAAAGAAAGTGTTTCGAAAATGATAATGGCAATTTATGTACCGATGTGCTTGACAGAATGGATGCATGTATGGATTGTGATAAAAGTTGTATGAATCCCCAATAAAATGATTTTTTTAAAAATGCTGCCTTGGATCTTCTCTGGGGGGCAGTTTTACTCTGTCCTGTCGGGCAGCTATTTGTAGAAATCAACTCAACTGCAGTGGGATTTGGGGAAGTAGGTATTAGAAATGGATATATTCAAACATGGAAATATGATTCCCACCATTGTTTGAACATGCGGATCCGTCCACCTGGACCCATGGGTCTGAAGCCAAGGGAGGTCTTGCGGTGTTTCGCTGGGGCTGGCTTGTGAGAGTGCCTATATGTATCTCTTAATGTAATTGTGCTTTGGTAGCTTGAAATTAGCCATTGTGGGAGTATTTATGCTATGGAAATTAGCAAGTACTACAAAATAGATTCTATCTTTTCTTCCAGGGACCCAATTGTTCAACATTTACTAGCTCACCACGAGAGCCTCCCCTTCAGAAGGGTGACGGGTATGCATTCTTCTTCCCCACAGCTTCCTGACCTCTTACTTCCTGTAGGCTGTTTGCTGCCTTGGCCTCTGCTACATCCAGTTTAGGAACCTGGGCTTAGGGCTTTAGGGGTCTTCGTGTCTCTGGAAAGAAAATCACCCATCCTGTGCCTGGTTTACTCTGGTACTCCTGAAGCAGATAATTTATCTTCTAGGATTCACAGGTTTACAGATGAAAAAGAATGTTGACCCAGTATTGGAAACCCCCATGTTCTCACTTGCACTAAATTTTTCTGAAGATAACTTTTTGGATCTAGAGTTAATGCTGGAATGGGTTAAGATTTGGGGGACTGGTGTAATATTCTAAATGCATTTTATATGTGGAAAGGACATGGATGTTGTGAGATGTCAAATGGAAAAGTTATGAACTAAATTAATTATGAATTGAACTGTATCTCCCAAGAGCATGTGCTTAAATTCTAATCCTTGTAAACACAAGTTCAAAATTACCTGTGAGTTTTATACTGGGGGAGGGTAGTTCCCTGGTCCATGGCAGTGAGAGATTTTTGAGATCCAGGGAAGGGAATTCCTTGGGCAGAGAGTAGCTCCTGCTTCACCAGCATCCCAGATGATTGACCCTGGTGGTAGATGGTAACCACGTATGCATGGGCACAACAGGAAAGAGTCCCCTCTTGTAATGGTTAGACAATACTGTAGGGAAAACATATTCTTCTGAACAGACCAGTCATGGTTTGGCCTGGAAGCATGTGCCAGAAACCTGCTAGCGGTATTGGTGTCATGGACCTGTGACCTGTACAGCCAGTCACACAAGACACCATACTTGGCTTAATGCTCTGTACCTACTGCCTTGAAATTTGAAATAAATTCTGTACAAGGGGTTCTGTGTTTTTATTTCTCATTGGGCTGGCCCTGTCCAATGGGAACTGGGAACTAGAGTTCTCCCCCAGTTGTTCTGGGCTACATAATCCTTTAGTGTGCATAACCTTATCTATATATAACCTTCTTGTGTAATCTCAAGAACAGAGGATCCTAGAATCTCCTTCTATGGAGGGGGTAGAAACAGATTTATGTGGTTCAGAAACACTGAGAAGTGTATTGCTTCGTGTACAGCTGTAGAGCATTAAGTCAAATTTTCTCTTTTATATCTTGATTGAACTGGAAACATGAGTCTGAAATTTGGAAAGAGAAATAATTGTGCCAAGGCCTCTGCCCAAAGGGAACTCCAAATCCATTGGATGACATGCTCAGATAAGCCCATATCTCTTGACCATGTAGCAAGCTACAAGTACAATCAGTGAAAAGTAACATGGGGTACATAAAGTTGTGCAATCACTTCTTTAAAAAGAGATGCACGAGACTTTGTGGCAAGGCCTTGAAGGTCAGTGAGTGTTCTCTATGTAGAAAGGGTGATAAGGTGGAAGCCAGAGGCTCTACTGGAATCTTCTTGATGGAGTTCTTGCTGTGTTGCTTTTAGCCACAGTGAAGTTCATCTTATAGCTTTATACTCACTTGAAATATTACCTTGTGTTGTGGCTAGGATGGAATAATAATAATAAAATAACATTAGTAATAGTAAATGGTCCTGAGGTTGGTAAAAATAACTGCTTGGAAACCAGATATTTCTTGACCATGTGGTGGGACAGAATTTGGAAGTACCATGGGACCAGTTTCATTTGAGGAGATCCTCACGGTGACCCATGTGTGTTCCAGTAACTGTGCTCCACAGGTTTCAAGGGATGGTTTCCAACCCACTTAGAGTACGCCAAGAACTTTCCCTCCTGAAGTGCCTAGGTGTATCCAATCACCCAACTTTTGGCTAGCAGGTATGCACAGGCATTAACTCTTTGCTTCATCTAGGGCAGTGGTTCTCAGCCTTCCTACTGCTGTGGTCCTTTAATACAGTTCCTCATATTGTGGTGACCCCATCTGTATCTGCATGTGGGCCACCTGCCTACTGGCAGAGGACTGAATCTTTGGTTCCTAAGGTCAACAGAAATACGGTCTTAGGTGACCCCTGTGAAGGAGTTGTTCAAACCTAAAAGGAACCATGACCCCCCGGCTGAGACCTGCTGATCTGGGAGTTCCCGAGAGATACTACTGGTTATGTTTCTCACAGCACATCTTTCTTGAGGACCGGTGCCTTATTTGGCAGCTGGGTCCTGGGCATTCTTGCTGCAGGGAAGAGAGATGACAGCAGGAACACAGACCAGGTTCTTGCCCTCAAGGCTGAGAGTGTCAAGAACTTTTTCTAAAAAGAAGTCAGGCTTTCTATTCCCCGGGTTGGATTACGTTTTCCCAGATCGGAAGGAAGAAGAGATGTGAAGATGGTGAAGGTCCTAAGAACATAAGGCCCTTGAAGCCACCCATCCTCAACTCAACCTGGGAAGAGGAGGATAGTTGTGTGCAGTGATTTTCAGCACTATTCAAACGAATGATTCTTTTATATAGTAAATATTTTGTGAAGTCCTCTTTACTAGCTTAAAATAAAATGAAGTTCCTGGATAATAATGGGTTGTCACTGTGACAACCCATTCACACCTCCACAAATTTCCAGAAGATGCCAGTGCTAGTTGAAAACTGCTACTCTTCTTTAGCAGGGACAAGAGAGAGGCATGGCCCCAAATGAGGAGGATTTGTGGGGTTGGTTTGGAAAGGCTTAGCTATATTGGTCAGAATAGACAGCTTCATTTCCGAGGATGGTTGGGTCATAAAAATTTGTGTGTGTGTGTGTGTGCACCACACAGTGTCATGGACATCAGCAGCATCTGGATGCAGGAGTGGGGGCATTAGGTGTAAAGAAGGCGGTCAAATCCCAAGGAGTTTTGTGCTGGGAGCAGAAAATGGTCCAGCAGTGACTGACATGACATGAGCACTCAAGCCAGAAGACATGAGGATGTTTCAGCAGATTCCAAGCTGCACTTGCACAAAGTGTAATGTCAGGGCCATAAGTCATAGCTCCTCCACACATAGCGTTTGTGGACTGGTGGTCCTTAGCAATTAAGTGAAGAAGAATCCCCAGTTTAATAGAGTTTAATATTCTCTCCACCTTCCCAAATATGGAGGTGTATTTGCAATTTGTGATCTGCTGCCTAAACACAAATCTTTGCTGTTTAAATTCCAACCATGCATATTTCTTGGAAGATGAAGATTCTGATGTACTATCAAGATAGTCTATGGGAGCCCTGGTGTAGAAGAGTTACATACTGGCTGCTAACTGCGAGGTTAGCCACTAGCAGCTCCTCTGGGGAAAGATGAAGCTTTCTACTCCTGTAAAGAGCTTGTCTTGGAAAGGTATGGTGGAAATTCTACCCGGTCCCTTGGGGTCACTAGGAGTCAGAAACAATTTGATGGCAATGATTTTGGTTTGGGCTTTTCCCAAAATAATCCAAGGTTTGATCAAAGAGGTAAAATGAATCTTGAGGTTAAATTCATGGAAGGTAAAATGTAACTGCCCCCTCAAAAAAACAACAAGTGAAACTGTCTTTCAATCAGTTCAAACTTACAGCTACCGTAAAGAACGGAGTAAAGCATGGGGTTTCCAAGACTATAGTCTTTAGGGAAGTAGATTGCCACTTCTTTCCTCTGCTGAGCAGGTGGTGGATTCAAACCGCAGACCTTTCAGCACCTGAGTTCTTAACCATTGACACCCTGGAACTCTGAGACTGTCTCTCTGTTGTTTTTGTAAGGTACTGTCAAATAGTCTGCAGCTCTCAGCAAGTACAGCAGAATGAAACATTGCTTGGTCTTGTGCCATCGTCACAATTGTCACGTTTGAACCCAGGGTTACAGTGGCTGTGTCAATCTAGGTCCTTGACAGTGTTTCTTTTTTGATGTTCTCCTATTTTACCAAAGAAAACAAAGATATTTTCTTTCTCCTGTGACATGGGTCTCTCCCGATAACATGTTCAGTGTACGTGAGATGAAGTGTCAGTATTTTCTCTTCAATGTAGAATTTTGGTTATACTTCTTTTTATAAAAAACGATTTTATTGGGGACTCTTACAGATCTTATAACATTCCATACATAATTTGTTTCAAGCATATTTATACACATGTTGCCATCTTCATTTCCAAATATTTTCTATTTGAGCCCTTGGTATAAGTACCTCTTTCCCCCTCTTTTTTTTAATTTTAAAAAATTAAAAAAAATTTTTTGTTTTAGGCATCACTGCCTTCTGGTAGGAGTGGGAGGCCCAGCCTTGGTGCTGTTGGATTTGAACCACCAAGCCAGTAGGCCGCAGTCCCGCACTCAACCACTACACTACTGGGGCTCAGCCCTCCCCCTCCTTTTTTAAATAAATAATTTTATTGGGGGGCTCATACAACTCCCATCACAATCAATACATACGTCAATTGTTTGCAGATTTACATGCACATTTGCACACTTGTTGCCATTATCACTCTCAAAATATCCTTCCTCCAGTTAGGACCCCAATACCAGCTCCTCATATTTCTCCTCCCTCTCTATGCCCCCTCCCCCATGAGCCCTTAATAGCTTAGAAATTGTTGATACTTTTTCATATTGTACACTGTCCTATGTGTCCCTTTACTCACTTCCCTGTTGCCCTTACTCCAGAGAGGAGGTCATATGTAGGTCCCTGCAATTGGTTCACTCTTTCTATTCCACTCTCCATTCACACTCCTGGTATCACCACTCCCACCTCTGGTCCTGAAGGGATCCTTTATCCTAAATTTCCCATGATTCTAGCTCCAGTGTATATCCCCTGGTCTAGCTGGCTTTGTCAGGTAGAATTGGGCTCATGATAGTGGGTGGGAGGAAGCATTTGAGAACTAGAGGAAAGTTGCATATTTCACTGTTAATGCATTGTACCTGACTGGTTCACGTCCTCCCAGCAACCCCTCTGTAAGGGGATGTTGCTTCACCTATCGATGGGCATTGGGTTCCCAATCTTTACTCCCTCTGGTTGTAATTCTATCAAGACAAATTTGTTTGTTCTTTTGGCAGATGATGGTATTTTTAATGTTCTTCACCAGCACCATAATTCAAATACATTGATTCTTCTTCAGTCTCCCTTACTAAGTGTCTAATTTTGACCTGCCTGTGAAGCTTTTGAAACTAGCATGGCTTGGATCAGGTACACCATGGGTCAGACATAAATTATTTGATTATTTTTCTTTTAAAAATCATTTTTATTGAAGGCTCATTCAACTCTTATCACAATCCATCCATCCATCCATTGTGTCAAGAACATTTGTACATTTGCTACCATCATCATTCTCAAAGCACTTCTTTCTGTCAGCTTCTCATTATTTGTACATTTGCTACCATCATCATTCTCAAAGCACTTCTTTCTGTCAGCTTCTCATTATTTGTACATTTGCTACCATCATCATTCTCAAAGCACTTATTTCTATCAGCTTCTCATTATTTTCCCTCCATTTCCTACCCTCCCTTCCTCCCTCATGTACCCTTGATAATTTGTAAATTATGATTATTTTTTTCATGTCTTACACTGATCAATGTCTCCCTTCACTCACTTTTCTATTGTCCGTCCCCCTGGGAGAGGGTTATATGTAGATCATTGTGATTGGTTCCACCTTTCTCCCGCCACCTTTCCCTTCCTCTCATGGTAAAGCTACTCTCAATATTGGTCCTGAGGAGTTTATCTGTCCTGGATTCCCTGTGCTTCCAGTTTTGATCTGATCAAATGTACATGCTTTGGTCTAGCCAGATTTGTAAGGTAGAATGATAGTGGGGGAGGGGGGGATGGTGGAAGTATTAAAGGACTAGAGGAAAGTTGTATGTTTCATCGGTGTTATACTGCACCCTGATTGGCTCATCTCTGCCTCATAAATCTTCTATAAGTGGGTGTTCAATTGTATACAGATGAGATTTGGGTATCCACTCTGCACTTCCCCTCATTCATGATGATATCATTTTTTGGTTCTGGATTTTTGATGCTTAGTACTTGGCCCTGTCAGCATCTTATGATCACACAAGCTGATAAGCTTCTTCAATGTGAGATTTGCTGCCTCTCAGCTAGATGACTGCTGGCTTATTTTCAAGTCTTTGAGATCCCAGATGCTATATCTTTTGATAGTCAGGGACCATCAGCTTTCTTTTCTGTATTTGCTTATGTACCCTCTTTGTCTTCAGCAATTGTCTTGGGAAGCTGAGCATCATGGAATGCCAGATTCATAGAATAAAGTGTTCTTGTTTTGAGGGAGTACTTGAGTAGAGACTCAATGCCCATCTGCTGTCTTAATACTAACCCTATAAGTATATGTACATATATCTATTTCTCTATTCTCATATATAAATATATTTACACATGTACATGCCTGTATTTAGACCTCACAAATGCCCTTTGGTTCCTAGTTTTTTTCCTCTATTTCCTTTTACTTTCCTCTTGTCCCAATATCATGTTCAGTCTTCATTTGGATTTCAGTAATTCCTTTTGGTTACATTGCCCTTAATCAAGGTGTACCAGGTCTTCTAAACCCACCTCACCATCAATTTTAGATCATTCGTTGTTCCCTTGTCCTTGGGTTTGTTAAAACCCACTTTCTTTCTTCAGTCTCCCCTTCTCCCACTTTCCCCTGGAACCATAGATCCCATTGTTTCCTCTTCTGGATTGTTTACCTTGCCTATTTTATCTGGATCGACTTACAAAGACACTAATATGAACAAAAATAAGACAGAGCAAAACAAAGCAAAAAAAAAAAACACCCATAACATCCCAACAAAACAGCAATAACGTAAAACTAATGACAAAAAAGGAAAAGCCTGTAAACAGTGCAGGACCTGTTTGTTGACTGTTAGGAGTGCTTTTCAGTAGAGTCTGATGGGGTGCTGCTTCCTGATTCCACAGTCTAATTTTGGTGATCCCTGGGGACTTCATTGCTCTGCTTCTGTTGCTGTCCTGTTGTATGCCTTTAGTAGTTTGCCTGGACATGCTGGGGTCAGATGAGACAAAATCCCCATACTCTGTCTCTACTGTTGTCCCCTGTAGCATTATGATTCAGTGAGGGATGTTGTATCTCATGGTGGGGCCTGCCCTATGGTCCTCTCTGTGCACTGGCTGCTCTGAGCAGGACTTGGAGGGCCAGGATGTGTTCCATTCTCTTTTTCTCTCCCTTCATGTGCTCTGGAGAGGCAGGTCCCTCTTCCAGAGCTGTAACTTCAGTACTCTCTTCTGAAGTAAATTCTTCTGGGGAGCGGGGAGAAGAGGAGGCTGGCCATAAAGTTGGGATTGGAGTCAGCCCCTCAGACCTCTCTATTGGTTCCCTGCTTCATGCTGGTATGGTGCATTCACATCTTGACGTCTGAATCCTCTTTTCCTATGAATGCTGTTTCCGTGAGCATTGATTATGGATTCAACCAAGAATAAATCCTTGACAATTTCAATTATTTATTTGCTTATCATGATGTGATTGATTGGTTTAGTTTTGAGGATTTGAGTTTCCTTTACTGACTCTTCAGGGGACCATAATCATGCAAGCTTGCATAAAAGGAGGGTAGGAGTGGTAAATATATTTGACAAGAGCAACGAATTTAGAGGCACAAAACTCTTGATTTGAATATTGTTTTTTTAAATCTAGGAAATCTATTTAATTTCTTTGAAACACCATTCTTTTCATCTGTAAAATGGGGCTAATCACAATATCTCTGTCAATCACAGGGATGTGGGACTCAGATGTAATAACGTACAGAAAGCTCCCTATGAAATCAAAGTTGTTAATTATTGTCACAAAATTTAATCAGAGCAGCATATTTTAGTGTGGGATGACCAGATAGGGATACATAGAATTTCTTTGGAGTCACTGACTTCTGCTTCAGATGATAAATAGGAGTTTAATTTTGATCATGACTTTCCTTTTGGTGCATGGTACACAATTTAGATAGAAATGTGTTTGTTATTAGATTAGGCTCTATCTCTCCATTCCTCCATCCATCTATCCCTCATCCTTCTTATTAAAGTGTCTCATTTGTATATATATCTGGGTTTGGTCCTCCGGGATGCAGGCAGGAATCAGCTATAGACACGACTATAGAGGTTCAGTTACAGCTACCCTCCTACCCTTGACTCTTAACTATTTATTTTTCTTATTTTTGATGCTGCTTCTTGCATAAAATAAAGTGGCATATTTTATTTCATATTGAGCAATAATTGATATTATTGGAATTACTCATTTTCTTTAGCCCTAGCTTTAGTGGTTGGTGCATACATTTAAATGATAGTTGTGCTAATTAGATTTCCTTATAGAAGGCAAGACTAAGGCTGTAGGTTGGGTAGAATGTACAACGAAATTCTCATAGGACAATCGTGGCGATCCATGAAGAATAAGTAAATGCATTGCTGTGATGGGATGCCTTCCTATCTGCCCCCTGTGATCATCCTATGTTCTTCAAGAAAATCATCACGATCTCACCTTTGAAATGTCCCCAAATAGTTGTCAGAACCTCTGAACTGACCCCTCTGCCTTGAATTCAACTAGCTCAACAGAGTCCTTTGGAAGCCACTACTTTTGCACTTTTCTTGAAAGCAGCGTAACAAGACTAAGTGCGTTACTGAGATAACTTGTCTGTGATCATTCACTGATCCGAGAGACAGGCTTAAATATGCTGTATTTAAAATAAATCTGTGTGCATGTATGAACTGGAACCATAGTAGTGATATGCTTTGGCTCAATCCTTGTATATCTTGACATGACCATTTATTTTCTTTCAGGAGACAGGATATATAGAAGTATAGATATGATCCTATCATCAACAGCAAAGTACTTCATGATAGATGTTGAAATGTTCTTTTTGTTGTTTTTTGGGGGGCATCACTGCTCTCTGGTGGTGGGAGTAGGAGGCCCAGCCCCACTGCTGGAGTTGAACCTCCGTCCCAGTGGGTCGCAGTCCCGTGCACAACCCCTACGCCACTGGGGCTCAGCCCGAAATGTTCTTTTTGACAATGAAGATGGCACCATTCTTCTTAAATTTGTTATTTCAGCATGGTAAACTATATGGTTGTTGGACTCAAAATATCCAACATAAGTCCATTATAGTTATCTAATGTCTAGAATATTGATCTTTATATAGCTCATTTCATTTTTTTTTTGGGGGGAGGACATCACTGCTCTCCGGTGGTGGGAGTAGGAGGCCCAGCCCCACTGCTGGAATTGCACCTCTGTCCCAGTGGGCTGCAGTCCCACGCACAACCACTACGCCACCAGGGCTCAGCCCAGCTCATTTCATTTTTGACAACATCCACAATATGTTAGGTAATGCAAATTACATAGCTGAACACAAAGGCATACTTGATGAGAGATAAAAAAATTTTATATGTCAAATAAAACCATAATCAAGATGCATAGACCAATAAAAGATGAGGAGAAAATACCTGAAACTCATATGATAGACAAATGAATAATATTCCTCAAGTTCTCTAACATAGTAAAAATAGTGTATCTGAAGTGTGTTAGTCCAGGGCTAGAGAAACAATTCATAAACTTGCATATGTATATAAGGGAGAGGCTTATATATAAGAGGAATGGAACATTGAGAAAACATTCCAACCCACTCCAGTCCAAGTCCATAAGTGTGATACTAGTCTCATACCAATCCATAAGTTCTCTTCAGACTCACGAACCACAGGAAATGACAATCATAGGCCAGTGGGTGCAGAGTCTTGTGTACCCAGTGGTGGTAGAAGCATCTCAGTGCTGGCAGAGGTCTTCTTGTGGCTCCTCCAGTTTCCAGGGCTCATCATGCTATCAGCATGCTGCCATGTGTCTTGTCAGCTGCAATGTCTCCCAAGGACTGAGTCTTAATTCTCTCACCTCCAAGAGGAAAAGCTGTGAGATTTCCCAGAATTCTCAGGAGAAGGCGAAGCCCACACAAAGGTCTCATTGGCTGCCTTCCTATAGGCTATCTCATAGGCTAGACTCCACTCCTACACTCCAAATCCTGAAATTGACAGAAGAGGACATGACTGCCACATGAAACTATTAGAAAAAAGTACAAAGATAAGTCACATTGAAGGCACACAAATGGCAAAGAAACATGAAATGTTTTTCCATCTCATTGGAAATCAGAAAAATGCAAATGAAAACAACACAAGAGCATCTTCAGTCAATCAGTTGCCAAAAATAAAATGATTGAGGGTAACAAAAGCTTGGAGTTGTGTGGGAAAATAGCCTTTTCCGTTCATCTTAGAAATGTGCGTAACTCTTATATTCTTGGGAAGAAATTGAAGAAGACTCCTTTTAAAATAAAAATGCATAATCCTTTGATTTAATTATCAAGCCATTACAAAGAAATGAAAGTACTTGGAGGAATATACAAAGGTAGCTATTATAGCGGTGATTACAAAAAATGGGAAAGAGCATTTGAGAAACTTGCTTGCTGGTCTTTCAGGGATAATCGAGTACCTTACATCTGTAACCCAAACCCCCCAAACGCACTATCCTGGAGTAAATTCCAACTCAGAGAACTATTTCTGTTGGTTTCTGAGGTTGTAAATCTGATGAGAGCAGAAATCATCATCTTTCTTCTGCTGAGTGGCTGCTGGGTTTGACCTTACAGCTAGTAGCCCATAGCATACTATTATCATTAGGACTCTTTACGATATAGCTAAAGTGTGAAATATTATAAAGTTTCTAAAAAGCATAACTTGGATTTATACCTATTGACTTGGAAAGATCCACATTGTGAGGAAATATGCAATTAAACAGTAAATATCTATATCTGTTGTTCTTGTTAGTTACTGTTGCATTGACTTTAACTTATTGTAACCTCGTGGGTACAGAGTATAATTAATGACTTCATAGGGCTTTGAAGGTTGTGATCTTTTGAAATTAGATCACCAGGCTAGTCTTTCAAGACACAGCTAGGTAGGTTTGAACTACCTTTCTGCTGGTAGTCAAGGGATTGTCTATTTTACAACACAATCTGTAGTGTAGAAAACATTATGAAAATAGATATTAAAATTATCACTATTGGAACATTATGGAAATAAATATTAAAATTATGGATATTATTTACTTCAATGGGGGAGACTATTAATTGTTTTTTAAAAATATTTCTCTTTTGTTTGAGTTGTTAAATGTAATACCTGGGCTGAGCCCCGGTGGCGTAGCGGTTGAGTGCGGGACTCTCGCCCACAGGCTTGGCGGTTCAAATCCAGCAGCGGCTCTCCAGGAGCAAGGCTGGGTAGCTCCCATGACCACCAGAGGGCAGTGATGCGCCCCCCCCCAATTGTAATACCTTCATGACTAATGGTTCCATTGATGTACAAGTAAAGTTTCAAAAATACAACAATATGTGGGCATGAATCCACACCTGAGAGTCTGGTGAATCCCCACTGACTATAATCTAGGAATGTGAAAAGCCCTAATATCAGACAAAGAACACTGTAAAGTGAATTATGGTTGGTGTACTTAGGTAGGATTGTAACACTGTGTCATTAGCTCTCCCATCTGGACCCATTCTGAGTTTATGATAGTTTTTAAATATTCTCTGCTTTTTTTTAGATTGAGATTTTCGGTTTTATGTGACCAGTGTTGCTGGGTCCTTTTAGTTTTTTGTGTTTTTCTGAAGCGTGAAGTCAGGATGGATGTATCTGTGAAAACAGCTCCTGGGGGCACAGAAGGGAGAGTGGGGGAGTGGGGAGTCAACACCCGTGATACAAGAAGGAAGGAAATGTTCCAAAGTTTTATTGTAGTGATAATTGCACACCCCTTCTTAATAGGATTGAACTATTGAATTGTATATATGTTAATTATAGGTCAATAAATCCATTCAAATACAAAAATGTAAAAAGGAAGGATGAAAAGAAGGAAGGAACAAAGAACAAGGGGAAAATACAAACTAGAACATTAACATTTCAGACTTTAGACTTCATGGGGGGAAAATGATTTCAATCTCAGAAAAAGTGGCTATATGTTACAGGCAGTAAGCACTTATAGGAATGCCACTATAGCATTCTGGATCTTTAACCCAATATTGTTATTCTTATAAATTACAGAAATAAATGATTGTTGGGTTAATGTTCAACTATCATAGCTCAATTATGATAATGTTCAATTATGATAGCAATGCAATACATTTTCTATTCTCTTTTTATACTGAAGAGTTTGTGTCCTGCTTTTGTTGTAGCTGTTAATGTCTCAACAGTTTTGTTTGTTGAAGGCTTATTTGAGATCTTGGGTGTTTAGAACTAAAATAAGAAAAGATAAGATAAGTAAGACTGAGAATGGAGGAAAGAAATATTATTTGTGTCCCACAGTAGTTTGAAGGTTGCGCTAGTTCATCTTCAAGTACAGAGAGTCATGAAAGATTTATTTCACCACATTTTTCTTAAGGTCAAAGGGGTTGAGATGATCACTCTCTCATCCAGACTCTCTTTTCTCACTCAGTTCCCCTTATTTATTTCTCTCTTCTCTTGAGCTCGAATTTGAGCTGCAGTGAGAGATTTTCAAGTCAGTTCCCCATATTGGAAACCACTTTCAACAATACCATTCATCTCCTCCCACTGCAAGTGGCATTATCTTCACATCCTTGGAGAAGAGACGCCTCCTCCCTCTTTTATCACTCTCAACTGCATACGTTTGGTTACAAACGTCCAGATAATGTTCTTGTTGGGCTCTCATGAGTGAAATAACAGATAACCATTCTCTCCTGATGGCGATGCTGTCATCCTGTACCCAGATAACCAGGAAAGGAGGTCTCCACTCCCACTGCGTGATATGATTAAGATCTTATTGGTGAAGATACAAGTGAGATTGCTTTTATAAAATAATATCCTTGCTCCTATCATTTTACTCAGCTCAGATAGCAGCTAACATCATTTCTGGGGGCCCTCCCCCATTACCAATCTGCATTGGTTTTCAAACATGTGTGCTACCACCTGCCCTACTGGTGAGATAAGAATAAAAGTATTAGATGGCATATTAAATTGTGCGGCATTTTTCATATTACTCATACAAATGAGATAACAGCTGCAGGATAGTCTGTTTCATTCTTGGCAGAACTCCCAATCATTGTATTGCTGAAACAAGGCTAGCCTTCTATCTCAGCAGTGTGGGCTCCTGCCTCTGGATAAGATTCCACAGAATCAGTAGACCACCCTCTCCTAAATCCACCTTCCTCCCAGTGTGTTCTATATGAATTAATAAGGGACAAATCCTTTTATTCACAACCAGATTTATGCTTAATGTGCAGTTATCTAAAGCAGATTTCCCAAAGATCATGTTTCCTAAATTTTATTTATCTAATCCTATTTTAAAAAATGATATTTGCTCTGTTACTACTAATATTATTAGTTAATATTTTCTTACCAGGAATTAATTTTAACTACCAAACTTATCCTTGTCTTAGCTAATGCTATTGATGGACTAATGCATTTATTATACTGACTTTACTATATATATATTAAAATTTAAATATAAATGTAACCACTGACATTGTTTTCTGTCCACCATATAAAATAATTTTAAGTAATCCCACTGTTTTAGGAATAAGCAGTGCTTTGGAGGCTGAATAACAACATCCTGGCCACTTGACTATATTAGTATCTTTCTGCTTGAAAGATGTCATGGAAAAATTCTCACTAAGGTCTGCACAAATAGTACAGGTCATTCCTTGGGAATTATTATTGATAGGCAATCTCATGCCTTTAAAATAGGGAGAGAAAAATCTGTGGATATCGAAGAAGAATCTAGACAGAAGTTGCATGAAGTGAAATCATTCTATTACAGCCAGGCTTAAATAATGTGGTGCCAGGACATCTTATGTTACTCCTTAACTTTCATGTGGGATCTTTGGATGGAATATTACATGCATGGGCTCTCAGTCCTTCAGCCATGACACAGATCTAGAACGTACATGTGACTCTCAGATGAAAATTCTTCTCTTCTCTTGCCCCTTCTTTACTGCTTCACATGGACCCTCTTGGAAATGATCAATCCTTGTAAGGAATTTTCTAACAGACACCAAATACAAGCCCCTTCTCAAGCCAACAGTGCTTGATCTGTGGCCAAGGACCCTTCAGAAGACAACCAGCCTCACGGGAGGAGGCACAGATGACATGACATGGGAAATGCCAAGTGTTAGAGAGTTAACACTTTCCCTCAGATTATCTATCCAAGAAGGAGAGGTTTGGATTTAAAAGAATTTTAACTACAAAGAATGGGTTGAGGGCTGAGGAATGGAACTGAGAATGCTGACCCGGAAAATTCTAATTTAGGAGTGGCAGAGCCTCCAAGTGGTTGTCAGAGAAACTTCCATTCCAATACTTCATAGATGCCTCTAAGCTCAGGCTTCCAAGAGCTCTGTTTCAGTAATTCCTCCATGTCAGTCTTTGACTCCAAACTGCTTGGCCATTTTCTATCACAGGGACTGCTAGGATTTATGGTAATGACTCAGTCTGTTCTGGCTGGTCCTTTAGGGTTCTTCCATCTTATGACCAGGCCAATGGCTTCGGGCTGACTTCCCCAAACATGACTCTCAACCCTGGTCAAAGGATGCTCTTGACATGTGACCTCTTATTTCCCAGAAGTCCCTGAAGTGATGTATGGATATGGAGTGGTATAGGACATAAGTACAGACGACTAACAGGCAGATGGGCAGGAAGGAGTTAATCTATGAGCAATCATAATTTATTTGTGGACCTGCTAAGCATCCAGGCTGTGCTGCAGGAAGCACCTCCAGTGGGCAGTTAATCAGACGTCCGTTTTTAGGTGTGTGGGTGATCTGACTGATGACCAAAGATGGAACAAAGCGCCTGGGAACAGTTCGTGTGTACTGGCCAGAGCTTCACAGGAGACAACAATCAATCCATGCTTCATGCCCTAATGCACATTCAAGGGGGTTATTGTGATCTCTGGTTAAATAAAGCAAGAAGGTTTTCATGGTGGTTTGTAAGTAAGTAGTATTTTGCTCAGCCCGTCAGAGAAGATTACCCTGTTTCCCTCTCATTTCCCCCAATAAACTTTTGTCAACATCTTACATTCTTACGAGGTGCTCTGGTGGCAAAATGGTTATACATTGGGTCACGAATCACAAGGCAGCAGTTGGAAACCCTTAGCCACTCCGTGGGAGAAAGACAAGGCTTTCTGCACCAGTTACGTGTTATAGTTTGGGAAAGCCGCAGGCATTTCTACTATGTTGTTGTGAGTCGGAATTG
>PVJH01040219.1:0-15913 GCA_004026705.1 Nesogale talazaci
TAGCAGCCTGACTTGGGACCACCAAGGCACCAGGACTCCTAAGGTAAAGTGACCAGACACCTGCTTTTATCAATTTAACAACATTCCATGGCGTTTTAAAATTAAAATATATTACAATACTATTTTTACATTCTATAAAAATTTTTATTATTCCATATAGAGCAAATTTTTTTTTGTTTTTTGTTTATTTTGGGGGGGGCATCACTGCTCTCCGGTGGTGGGAGTAGGAGGCCCAGCCCCACTGCTGGAATTGAACCTCCATCCCAGTGGCCCGCAGTCCCGCACACAACCACTACGCCACCGGGGCTCCGCCCCGCAAATTTTTAATTAAGAACCACCCCCCCCTCCCGGGTCAATGGTGTCCCACTTATAATCTGGTCACTTTATCCTAAGGTCACCACCAGCTACAAGGCTGCCGAGAAGCAGAAGCGAGAACCCTGCATACCTGGTCTGGCGTAACGGGATGGGGAGGGACACGCACAGAAAGGGGTCGAAGGTGTTGCTCTGCTTCTGGCAATGGGGGCAGGTCAAGGACGATCTGGGGGCGGGGGAGAAGAGGTTAAAGGTGAGGCACACTTATCAGCAAACCACTCCCACAGCAGCAGAGGAGGTCGCACCGGGGTTCCGAGACAGTAGACCTTCAGCAGAACCACAGCCACTTCTTTCTCCCTCCCAGAGATGGGAGGGGGGGGCCCGCGGGGAGGCAGGGGTACGATGGTTGCCCCAGGAGTTAGCTGTCCCATGTTTTAGCCACAGTGTTAAGAAAAAGACTATCTTTAAAAAGTTGTAGACAGCAAAGCTGTCACTTTGCGGACTTGAGGGTGGGAGGGCTGAGCCCGACACCAGCGGAGCAGACAGACCCACTGCAGCTGTGCCCTGGCGAGGCGCATCAAGCCATCTCCAGCTCAGGTTTCCGGGAGAACAAACAGGCCTGCTCCCCTGCCAGTGGAACAAGTCTCCCCCATCCCCCCAGCCCCCATGAAGCAGGAAGAATCCTGAAGGGCGGGTGGAGCAGCAGGGACCACCAGGCGTGAGCATCAGCGTGGAGCCAGCCCCGTGGCCGCTGCAGAGTCACTTGTCAGGCTTGAAAAGCAAAAACCTCGCCGGGTAGCCCTGACTTCCTTCATCCTCCACTAAAGACTGTCAGGTAGAGAGCAGGAGTTTACAAGCATCACTTCAGCGGGACATCTGGCCTGACCCACAGCAGTCCCTTTTGGGTTTCCAAGAGTAGGAAACCCAATCATCCCCTCAAGGAGCTGCTGGTGGCTCACAGCCCTACGTGGAACCTCTACACCACCGGGGCTCCCACTCATCATCCTGAAAACCTGACTCGCTCAACTGGCACTTCCCGAGGGGCCTCCCCACCCCAGTCTGATCGAGCCGGGTACCTGCTAGCGTGCACACGGAGTTTTCCTTCCGACAAGTTGCCAGTTATAATCCTAGGAAAACCCAGGTCACACCCGGGTTCTTTCAGGACTCAGTGCCTCTGATCCACCCTCCTGAACCCGCTACGAAGTCCCTGCAGCCAAAAGGCGTGTCAAGCCCTTCCATTCCTCTGGGTCACATGGGTCCCTGCGCAGGCAGGGCCAGAGTGCTGCGGCCCCGTGACTACCCAGCGACTAGAGCAGCGTTTCTCAACCGATAGATCTTGACCCCTTTGGGGGTCGAACGACCCTTTCACAGGGGTTACCCGATTCATAACAAGTAGCAAAATGACAGTTATGAAGTAGCAATGGAAATAGTTTTATGGCTGAGAGGTGTGTTTGTCTGGGCACTTTAGAGAAACAAGGGTAAGTTGTTTCTCAAGAAACATCCCAAGAAACCTCAAGAAAACATCCCAACCCAGTGCTGCACAAACCCACAAGTCCAGCATTAACCCATATATCTGACACTAAATTACCTAGTCCTCCCTCCATCTCACAAAACGTACACAATGACGCCCTTTGCAGGAGGAAAGCTGAATCAGTGAACGTGTAAGAAGCATCTTGGGCTGGTAGGGGTCTCTATGTGGCTGCTTTAGCACCCAGGACTGCGTCAGGGGAGGTCCTTGTGGCTTCTCCTCAGGGATGTCTCGCAGGAAGTGAGCCTTGCCAGCTGAAGCAGGGAACTGGCTAAGGCAGCAGTACCCTGGTCCGACCATCACAAAGCAAGAGACCCAAGAACTCAAAAGGCAAGACTCACTGAGCCATTTCTCTCTCCGCTCTTCAATTAACCCCATATGTGCTTATCGACCAAGGTGGCACAATAAGCATTAACTATCTCAGGGGGTCATCACAACTTGAGGGACTGTATTAAAGGGTCTTGACATTAGGAAGGTTGAAAACCACTAGACTAGATCATTGTGATCCTTTCTAGGGTGGGAGAGGTGGGGTGGGGGAAATGCCAGGCCTTTCATCCCAGCTTATTTTAGCCTGGAAGTCCCACTGAAATCTGTCTAGCACCAGAGCCGACACACAAGCCTTCTGTTAATGATAGGTAGGTGGTGGCTGCCCACGAAGAGCAGGGACCAGGAATCCACCACAGGTCCCTCACCGAACTGAAAGGAGAATCAGACCCCCTGCCAGGCAGTCGATTCTGACTCGATGGCCCGCACCTAGGGTTGCCGTGGCCTCAATGTATGGGAGCAGATCTCTTTATCTTTCTCTCAAGGAGCCATCGAGTGGGCTTAAACTGCCCACCCTGTGGTTACCAGCCCACCTCTTACTCTACCGTGCCACTGAGAATCCTGGCCGTCCACCCAGTAGGTGAGAATTCTACCACGATCCACACCACTGCCTCATCTTTCCCTCTCTCCATCTCAACACCTCCTGCTTCTGTTCGTGTGTGTGTGTGTGTGTGTACAACTTCAAGCTGTCCAATGGCTTTCAGTGCCATTTGGATGAAAACCCATTAAAGCCCACCGTCCTCACCCAGATGGTGAAGACCCTGCCTACCTATCCAGCCTCATCTCCTACTCACTGAAGACTCAGATGCTACCAAGGCCAGGCTGCTCTGTTCCTTGATCTCACCAAGATCACTCCCACCGACGGACCTTCCCACCTCATCACTGCCTCAGCCCAGAAGTCTCTGTTCTCAATTATTTGAATGAATAATTGACCCCTTGTCACTCAGCTCAAATGTCCCCCTGTGAAAGGAGGCCTGCCCTGACCACTTAATCTTAGATTGGCTGCCGACCCGACCTCCCAAATTACTCCTTATCATTTCCCGTGTCTGGATCACAAGTTGTTTGTTTACTTGTCTATTATCTAACACCTTCCCCAACCAAACGTGAGCTCCTTGAGAACAGGGACCGGGGCACATTCACAGCTCAGCTCCCTGCACCCCGGGAAGCGCCTGGCACGGAGGAAACCAGGCCATTTGTCACCAAGTGCATGCCAGCTCATGGCGACACAGCCGTGTGTGCGCAAGTAGAACTGTGCCCTGTCGGCTTTTTAAAAAACAGTGTTATTGGCACAAGAGACACATATCATATAATTCAATAGTTCAATCCTATCCAGAATAATTGTACAATCATCACCACAATTGATATTAGGGCATTTTCTTTCTTTTATTCATTGTTATTAGTTCCCTGTTTCCCTCAGCCTCCTCTGCCACACTCCCAGGAAGCCATTAACCTGGTTGCTACTCTCTCTACGTATTTACCTACCCTGGATTTCATATACAGGGAAACACACACACACACACACACACACACACACACACACACACACACCTAATACCAATAACAAAAATAGAGAAAAGCTTCAATAAAAAGAAGAAAACATTAAAAAGTAGAACAGTTTTTAAATGGGTCACAGGGGAGATCAAATGGTAAGGTGTCAATGTTTAACCTAACTACCCCTGCTATAAACCATCCTGCATGGCTCTCTGCATGATGGCAAGGCTATTCACAAACTAGCCTGCGGTCAGTGGAGAGTCACCAGAGAGTTAATCCACATTTTTCCCCCTGGGCTTTTTTTTAACTAACATGAATTTTAAATGGGTCCAAGGGAGATAAAATAGAAAGATAATACATTTTAACCTAACTGCTGCTACCATAATTGTTTTTACAGTGTTCTCTGTCTGATAACAAGGGCTATTCATATTCTTTGATTATGGTCAGAGGGTATTCACCTAAGGCCTAGGCGTAGAATCTACAAATAGATTTTGGACTTCCACTGTCATCCACAGCCTTTGACAAACTGGGTGTTCAAAGCTTAAACTCTGATTACATTACTCCCTGCTTCGCATCTGATTACATTGCTTACAATCCTTGGATCACACAGGTTGGTGTGCTTCTTCCACCTGGACCTATGCAATGCCTCACTCAGATGGCTGCTTGTTGGGAGACAAGCCTTCAAAACCCCAGATGCTATTCTTTCTGATAGCTGGGCACCATCTAGTTTCTTCACCATCCTTAGGCATGCACATCTTCAGCGATTGCTTCTTCATGAGGGCAAGTATCAAGTGGAGTCAAGTCATAAGAGTTCATTTCTTAGAGTAGGATTAGAACTAAGTGTGAGTCCACCAACAGTATTTCCTATGGCTGATTTCTCAGAATGAGATCACCAGGACTCTCTCGTGCGATGTATCCGGGCACACTCAACCTTCAACCTTTCATGTTAGCGGTTAGGGCATGTAAACCCCCTTCTACTAAATTCCCATTCATAGATTTTCTAAGGCTGTACATTTTTGTGGGCATAGACGGCTTCATCTTTCTCTCAAACAGCGGCTGGTGGAATTGAACGGCTGACCTTGTGGTTAGCAGCCCAAGGCCTAGCCCACCATGCCAGGTAGGAGCTCAGTCAATGTTTGCAGAACAAGAGGGCGGACGGACCCCTGGTGGCGTGTAGTGGGTGATGAGCCGTGCCGCAGGGGACAAGTTGGGCTTTATGGACAGTTCTACACTGTGAGTCAGAATCGACCTGACTGCCGTGGGTCTTGTGTGCTTTTTGGTGGGATGCTGACAACTCTTGACTGGCTGAATTGGGCTCTCTGGAGAAATAAAGCAAAACAGCGAGGGTCTCCCCGATTTGACAGCGGCTGCTCGCCGGTCAGACCCTGGCTTTCTTCCACAGATAGGAACAAGTGGTTAAATGGAGATAGAGAAAGAGAAAGAGAAAGCTATTTCTGGGTTTGTTTGGCTTTTAATCTCAGGGTAAATGTGGCAAATGACTTCAAGGCACCCTGTGGGAGAAATTCTAAGACATCCCATTCCCTCTTACCTATATTGTGCTTGAAAGTGGTTTTGAACAAAGCTCTGACCGAGAGGAAGTGGAGCAGTGGGTGGCGGGTGGCTCTCAGAGTTTTTACCTGCTTCAGGCTGAAGCTGAAAAGAAATGAGGAAAAGAAGCCAGATTAGCTGCGCCTCAGTCACTCTGCCCTTTCCACTCTACTGCTTCCTTCCTGCCAGGCCCACCACCCCTTTCCAGGCCCCAGCCTTGTGCAGACTTTGGACCCTAATTCAAGGCTCTTGGAATCATCCAAGCTGCCATGTCCCTTCAGACCGAGAGAATGACGCCCGAGCCAAATCGCAGGAGGAACATGGATAAATCCTCATTCATTCTTACCCTGCTCCAACTATTTCTCCTAGGCCGATGCCCCGCCCCCCCCCCTCCCCGGCTCTTTCCCTTCACCCTGCTGCCCATTAAATGCTTATGTGCCACTGTCACGGACTGGCATCACCTCACAGGCACCCCCAAGCCAAATCTTCCAGCCTTCCACCCACTAGGCTGTTTCCGGTCGTGAGAGAGACAGAGAGAGAAACAACACTGACTGAGCACTGTCTAGCCACTGCGATGTCCTCCCTCCCACAGACCGGCCCGGTGGTGTCTTCCTGTGTGAGCCCTGGTCTGGGAACTTCCTGTGGCTGTGGAACAAGTGGCTGCAAACTGGCGGTTTAAGACAACCGAAGCTCATCCCTCTCGCAGCTCGCGGGCCGAAGTCCAGAAAGGTCTGCTAGAAGTTTCACGCAGCAGATATCAAGGCCGAGCTCTTTGCGAGGGTCCTAGGCGAAAATCTATTCCTTGCCTCTTGGGGTGTGTGGCTGCAACCGGCATTCCTGGGCTTGTGGCTGCGTCACACTCACCTGCAGGGCTGGCATGGCCAAATAGGTCTGCTCTGTCTTCACTGGGGCTTTCTCCCCCAGTCCCAACTCTCTCTCTTCCTCTCTGGTGGGTAATCCGTCTCCCCATCTCAAACCCCATAGCGTAATCACTCCTGCAAGGTCTTGGCCATATACCATCCAAGGATTTGGCTCCGTTATCTCTGGAGAAGCCATTCACTATCAAATGTTTGGAATCACTCCAAAAAGCAGACTCACTGCCATTGAGTCACGGCTGACTGCCGGTGACCTCCATGGGTTCCCCCAGACTGTAGCTGTTGACGGGAGGACAAAGGTCAATCTTCCTCCTGGGGAGATTCTGGTGATTTTGAACCGCCCAACCACAAGGATCGCAGCCCAACACACAGGCACTGCACTAGCCGGGCTCCTCGAATTTGGGAACACAGCTCCATAAACGTATGCTTTCATTTGTTCTACGTTCCTTTCTTTGGGGAAGGAACCTGTTCCAATTCTAGCAAAGCCCTCCAGCTGAAAGAGTCCTGGGGATTCTAGAGTCTGGAAAAGCCCCTATCAGCTGGACGGGTTCTCATGATTCCAGGTAGCGCACCCAGGAGGCCCCTGGAGAATGACTCCATTCTGCTGGCCACACATCCGGGGATGGGCATACAGACCCCGTTGGGGTCGAATCCATCCCAGAACTCCGGAGATGGGCATTAGGCTTGCAGAGCTGGCTTGCACCGCGTGTGCTGGGCTGGCTGGAGGACCCGAGGGAAGCACTGGAGAGAGTCAAAGAGTGATGGCATTGCCTCAATCTGTGAATCCTGCCCTCACACGTCCTACCTACAAAAGCCAGGAAATGCCCTTCCCCGAAGTCAGAGCAAGTGACATTTCCGTCACACACAGCTAAAAGGATCTGGGGACGCCACCCAGAAAAACACAGGAAGTCCAACAAGATTCACCTGTAAGCACACAACCAGAACGCCACGTAAACGTTGACTGTTCGGTCAGCCCAGCCTACGCTGCTGGGATGGCTGGCCTTGTCCTGCTGGGGGCTTTCGGGTGGTCTTCTGTGGATGTTGACTCGGTCAAGTTGCCCTGGCGCACAGGGACCCACCCACCACAGAAGTAACCCCTGCCTGGTCCTGTGCCTGGTCCTGTGCCAGCGCCATGGTGGGACCAGACTGTTGTGACTCAGAGTTCCCACTGGCTGGGTTTTAGAAGGAGAATACCCGGCCTTCCTTCCTCATCCGCGCCATTCCAGGAGGCTGTGCTGAAACCCATCGGAGCATGCGCGCAACACACCCGCCAGGTGCGGGGAGGTTGCACCTGAGGTGCACTGGCTGGGAATCTAACCGGACGATGGAAGGGGAGAGCCTGCCCTGAACCCCTCCTGTCCCTACTGCCCCCCACTCTGGAGATGCAACTGCTGCTGTTTTTGCTGCCATTGAATCATATGCCAAGTCCTGGTGACCCCGTGAGCAAGGGGACAAAAGGGCTTTTCAGGCCGGCACCATCCCATGATCAACTGCAGTCGGGACCCTTGTGATCACCCGGTGCTTTAATGGGCCGATTGTGGGATGTGGATCACCACAGCTTTCTTCCAACCGGATGAGAAAAATAATTGAAATAATTTTAAACCCTTGCCAGCCAGTCAATTCGGACTCGGAGTGACCCTACCGGGCAGAATACCACGGTCCCGTAGTGTTTCCAAGACGACCGATCTTTACAGAAGCAGTGAGCGGGAAGAAAATGAGCCACTGTGACTTCGAACTATTCACCTTGTGGTTAGCATCCCCAACCCATAACCCATGGGGCCAGCAGGGCCCTCAGAACTGCCGGATTCCATCATCACATAATTGCCAAATTGCACCATTATCTAACTGCCAAACCACTGAGAATTCTGGTCCAGCCAAATTGACACCGAATTTTAACCATCACCGTCAGCATTACTCCGGCCTCCCTCTCAGCATTCATTACTGCAAGGAGCATATCCAACTTGCGTATTAATCAATACACAAAATAGTCAGGTCTTTTCACTATGGGAATAAATGTAAAATGTCAAGTAACAAGACAGGCATTAATTGGACATGTAGGTAGAGAGCAGTTGGAAACAACCCTAAGAGCACTCCATAAATAACAGTGGTTAGTCAGAGGGTACATAATACTCTACCTGAATTGTGATCTGAGGAGTATACAGTATTGTACCATCATCAGTCTCCTTGGTCCAGGCATTTTGGCAAATTATCAGAACTGTTTTAAGCATTAAAAGTGCCTTTGCAGCGATATAAAGCTATTGACTTTCAATCGCATCATATGATTGTCTGAAGTAGGTCTATTCAAAAGAACTCCTGCGTCCATCAGCAGATGAAAGGGCAAACAAAACTTGGGTATATCCACACCATGCAATTCAGTCACAAAGAGGGTCAGAGTGACGACAAGGGCGAATTTTGACAACGGCATGAAACAAGTCAGACACAAAAGGACAAATATGATAGGATCCGGCCGACAGAGAGCATCTACAACAGGCAATTGCTTCTAGAGACATGTAATAGGTAGTTCCTGAGGGATGAGCAGAGGGAAAATGGGAAATTTATTTCCAAAACCTTTTTTTTTTTTTAATAAGAAACTCGTGGCTTTTCATTGGGGCGGGACACAGGGAGAGCAGCGGGAGCAAGCCCCACTGCAGGGCTTCCCTGCTCTCCGGCTCCCAGGGGGGAAGGGGAAACTGGCCGGACTGAATAGAAACCACCGCACCCTCCCGAGTTGTCTATTTTTGCTCCAGACCCGAGGGAAGGAGGAAGACTGTGAGTCAGCTGCACCGGGAGGAAACGCACGGGCGGAGGCCGATGCTCAGAGGGGCTGGTAGCTGGACGGGCGTCTCCGGACGACGCAGAAGGCTACGAGCACCAGGGCGAGGAGGCCCAAGAGGACCAAGCCGATGACGAGAGGCAGCAGGACAGGCTGGTCGTTGGGGCACGAGAAACTTGGTCCAAAGACCCCCCCTATGGAGGGAGCTCCCAAACTTCTTGATGACCCTACGATCACCAATTCAGGATGGGGAATAACACTAAACAGAAAAACAAGCTAACTATTTGGACTCACTATGATCCCGTTGGACAGGGTGGGGTGAGCTCAGTGGGTTTCTGAGGCGGTAACTTTTTGTGGGAGTAGAAAGTCTTAACTTTCTCCCACAGAGCGACTGTTGGTTTTGAACAGCTGACCTTGGGGTGAGCAGTCCAATCCATTACTAAAAGGTTTGAGAAATAAATAGTGGTGACTCTCTCTCTCTCTCTCTCTCTCTCGCTAGCGCACTTTTGTACTTGAGACTTACATACTGATGTTCTTCTGAAAGCTGCAAGCTGCCATCGGGAATGGGGAAGGAAAACAGACGGCAGGTGGGAACGTGGACAAAGTTGAAGAGAATGCCACCGGAGTCAGTCCTTCCTTACTGTCCAGAGAGCGGGGCTCTGGACTCATCGTGGGGAGAGGGGGAGGGAATGGTTGCTGGATCCATACCGCCTCCTAAGTGTTTTCTGTTTGTCTTTCACTGAGGGGGATGGAATAAAGTACCCAGAACTTAAAATCAAAACCCCAAAATCAACAGGTAAAGCTCAAGACTGGATCTGAATCTTTCTTTCTTTCTTTCTTTCTTTTTTGAAGGGTGGGGGAAGAGAGCATCTGAAGTGATGCTTTTTTTTACCTTGGTTATGTGAATTACTAATGTGTATGAGGCATTTTCTTTCATGACAGCAGATTACTCGTGGGTAGTGTTCCCCAAACGTCGCTCACTCGAGTGATGATATCGCGTCAGTCATCTTCACTCTCGTAGTGTGAGATGAAAGACGGGATTGGAACATCGCCCACCTTTGCTCATGGCTTAGTAAGGTCCATGGGGAACCTCGCTGATCGATCAGCTAACTGGCGGTGCACTGCGTTAAGCACTGGGTTGCTGGCTGGGGAATTGGCAATTTGAGCCCCCCCAGGGGCTCTGCGAGAGAAAGATGAGGCTGTCTGCTCTCAGAAAGATTTATATACGGCCCCAAGAACCCTAGGTGGCTGTGAATCAGAATCAGCTAGATGGTCGTGGGTCAGTGCAATCTTCAACCCAAAGAAAGTTCGGGATTTCATCACAATCTCAGAATGCTTGGAGTGCACATGTGAAAAAGCATCCCTCGTGTCTTTCTTGAAGAAGTTGCCCTGCAGGATGAATACCCAAAAAAGAACAATGGCAGCCCCAAGGGACATAATCTGAAAGTAAGAAGGCATGGTTCTCCTGCCCCTGGATGCTCATGAGCGCTACAGAATAGGATTCAAGGCAAAAAGGAAGCTTCTAACAGGTTAAGCCAAAAGAAAACCCCAGTCTATTGCATTAATCCCTTGGTGTTGCCAACAGCTCATTCCAGTCCACCTAGAGGCACTGCAGAAGAAAGGCCTGGAGATCTACTGTTGCAACATCAGCACCGAAAGAACACAATCTACTCTATGGGTGTGGGGTACCCGCGCTTAGCCAGAGTTACCTGGATGGCAATGGATTGGTTATTTGTTTGATCGCTGGGATCTGGGAGGAAGCGAGATACAGCCAAGAGGGGGTAGGGTGCGTAGTCTCGAACAAACTGCACAGAGAAAGAAGCAGGAGCAGCCCTGTGGAGAAAGCAACCACACTAAACCCAAAAAACCATACTCCCTGCCACACAGTCCATGGACCTACAGGCTAATATTGGATTTATGAACTTGATCTGGACTGGGTTGGGATATTTCCTGCCTATTCAATAGTCTTATATATAAAGCTCTTTCTTGTACACATGAGTGTCTCTCTGGATTGATTTCTCTCATCTACCGGGACTAATACAATAGCCCACTGTATATATCATCAGGGCTCCTGGGAGTCTCTGTTCAGGGAGATGGAAAACACTTGGAAATAGATAATGGGCAGGGCAGCACAGATTCTTTGTTACATACCATACAATTCTACAGACTCATACATATGTAATTATGCACACTTGCCTACATATACAACATATAGTCCCAATAAAATTTTAAATAAAAGAGTAACTGACCTTCTCAGAGACCCCCCTTCGGGAAGCACCATCCAAATCCTCGTGCACACGATCCAGCAGCCAGAGCAGGAACTCCAGGGCGTCCTGCTGGGAATTGCCTTGGAACTGAGAGCCATACTTGGAAACTGCATTCTGGAAACAAACAAACAAACAAACTGGACCTTCAGTTTGGTCTCTCACACAACCAGATGAATAGCCTATACCGCACCAAGTCTGCCAGTCATCTCTCTTTGTCCCGGACCATGCTTGACGAGAGGAAAATGCTGGGCAGAACATAGTCACTCCTACTGCAGCACCCCAAAACGGCCTGAGGGATTCTGCAGGAGGGAGACCCAAACCATTTTTGACATGAAATTAATCTCATCTGTTGTGGGGTAATTTCCAATTTACTCGAATTTTGCGTGGGCTGCTAACGACAACGTCAGCGGTTCGAAACCTCCAGCTGCTCCCTGGGAGACAGATGGGGCGTTCTATTCCTATAAAGATCTACAGTCTCAGAAACCCACAGGGGCATCTCTACTCTGCCCTATAGCAGCAGTTCTGAACTTGTGGGTGGTGACCTCTTGGGGAGGGGGGGGGTCAAACGACCCTTTCACAGGGGTCGCCTGATTCATAACAGTAGCAAAATGACAGTTATGAAGTAGCAACAACAAAAAATTTATTGGGGGGGTCACCACAACATGAGGAACTGTCTTAAAGGGTCGTGGCATTAAGAGGTTGAGAACCACTGCTCTACAAGATCACTATGCATTAGGACCAACTCACTGACATGAGTACGGTGGGTTTTGGTGGGTGGTGGTGGTGGTGGAGGTGGGGGACTCCAAAAAGTTTTCAAAAGCTAATTTTTCCTCCCAGAAGTAAATCACAGGGCTTTTCTTCCAAGGCACTGTTTATGGCAAAATGCATTAATGAATTGCATCATGCTGCTCAGAAGAAGGTGAGCAGCCAGCTCCCCAGTTCAAACCCTTGAAAGCCAGCTCTCCCCCGCAATGTTGGTGTCATTTAACTCAGAGGACAATACAGACTTAGTGTGCAGGACAGCAGCCCACAGGTTTGGTGGTGCAAATCCAGCAGCGACTCTCCGGGAGCAAGGCTGGGCAGCTCCCATGACCACCAGAGGGCAGTGATGCCTCCCCCAAAAACAAAAACAAAAAAAACAGACTTAAGGAAGAAGCTGGACTTCAGAACCATCTTCTGCATCCTGGGCAAACAGATCATTTTCCCTACAGCCCAGCTAGATAATAGATTGATATATGTATTAAATTTCAATGAATAATTCTTTTTAAAGAGCTGCTGTCTTGGAACCCCACAGAAGCGCCTTTACCCTGTCCAATAGGATTGCTACTCCCATATTGCTTGACCACATCAGAAAGCCTTCTAGGGGCAGTTCTGCCCTGTCCTCTGGGGCGGCAGTGGGTCAGCATCAACTCATCGGCAGGGAGTTTGGTTTTTTGTTTTGTTGTCTTTCATTGGCCCTTTTCCAGTTGTGGCGGGATCTGGCCGCCATGGCTGTACTGCTTGGATTTAACGTATCTCTTCCTACAAAAGATGTGCCATAGATTAAATGCCTGTTGAGATGTGACCACAACTTTCACAGAGGTGTCTACTAATTTGGAAGAGGTGAAGGAGCTTTGGTGGCCTCGTGGAGTGTCCCTCGAACTGCTTACCGACAGTTCCAACAGTCCTAATCCACCACGATGCTGTCTGCCCCCTTCAAATGCCTCTGAAGAGTCGGAATCAACAAATCATCTTGCAACATGGCACATTGATTAAGCACTCACGTGTGAACCAAAAAGTCCACAGATTGAGCCCCCCCAGAACTCTGGGGGGCGGTGGGGGGAATCGGTGTCAGTCTGCTTCCTTAAAGATTTACAGCTGTGGGGCTGAGCCCCGGTGGCGTAGGTGGTTGAGTGCAGGACTGCAGCCCACCGGCTTGGCGGTTCAAATCCAGCGGCGGCTCTCAGGAGCAGTGCTGGGTAGCTCTCACGACCACCAGAAGGCAGTGATTGCCCCCCCCCCAAAAACCCAAGATTTACAGCTGTAGATACCCCATGAGGGCAGATCTACTCTGTGTGATTGGGTAGCTGGGGCAAAGTGTAGTCCCCAGAGATCAAGGTGGGTCCCACAGCACAATACAGCTCTCTCGTGTGGGGCTTGCCCTGCCTTCCAAAGATTGATACTCAATACATTTCTTTGTTTTTTTTGTTTTTTGGGGCATCACTGCTCTCTGGTGGTGGGAGTAGGAGGCCCAGCCCCACTGCTGGAATTGAACCTCCGTCCCAGTGGGCTGCAGTCCCGCACACAACCACTACGCCACCGGGGCTCAGCACTCAATACATTTCTTATTAAAATGATTCCAAATTACTTCCTTATTGCTGGACATTTTTATATGAATCAAATCTAACTTTGACACATTCTAGAATAGTTCTATTCTGCCCTCCAGGGTGTCCATGAGTTGGAAGTCACTTGATGGCAGTGAGTTGAGTGAGTTCAATGGTTATTGCTTCTGGCTTTGTGTCCCCTGTATCTAGTCCCTTCTGGTGACAGCAAGCAGTATACGACATGGGTGTCTATAGCGCTTTGACAGCTTGCTTTTCCTTCAAAATATTTTACTCCACGTATACTTCATGTCTCCCCCTGTTCTGTCCAGAACATACAAAACAGACAGAATGCTAACGAAGATCTCCTTGGTTTTAAAAAGCCATGTTTCTAGTCTACCCCTTGAGACAGATCTAAGACGGGAGCTGATGGCATGGCAAGTAAGCCAAGGGAAATTCCAGATGGCTGAAGTCCTTATTATAAACACAGAAAGACCAGAAATATACCAAATTGAATATTTATCAAAAGGTGTGCTATAAATAAATGTGAAATGTCCAGTTATCAGGAAAGGAGAGGAGGAAGCAGGAGACCCATTGGAGCACATATTTGGAGGAAAGGAGACAGGGATTGAGGACTTTTCAAGAAAAAAGACCCTTCTGGGCAAAGCATGCTCTGCATAGACAAGTGACATGGAGCAAACCTATCTGAGAGCAAATTTACAACTCCTTAAGAAAGCAGTAAATCATTTCTGTACCTGCCTCTGACTCAAAGAAATAAAATGTCTTTGTTCGATAAATTAATAGGAGAGAAGACAATAAATAATAAGCTGCACCGAAGATACAGACTGCTCTGAAAGCTAACAACTTGGGGGGAGGAAACTCATCAACATGAGTCCTAAAAATAGCAATGGCACTGAGGCGAAGGCAGTGGTTGGGTGGCTGGAGGCAAGGTTGAACGTTCAAGCCCACCAGCTGCTCCTGGAGTCGGAATGAGGCTCTCTACTCTAGTTAAGATTGACAGTCTCAGAACCCTATGCAGGATGAATTCACTCTATGAAAATCATTTTACTGGGGGCTCTCACAGCTCTTATAACATTCCATACATCATTTGTATCAAGCACATTTGTACACATGTTGCCATATTCATTTCCAAATATTTTCTCCTTGAGCCCTTGGTATAAGCTCCTCTTTCCCCCTCCCTTTTTGTATGACTCATTTTATTGGGGCAGTGGGTTTTATATCCAGTAGAGTTGACAAAAAAGTAAAAGCAGGGCTGAGCCCCGGTGGCACAGTGGTTGTGCGCAGGACTGCGGCCCCACTGGGATGGAGGTTCAACTCCAGCAGCAGCTCCACAGGAGCAAAGGCTGGGCCTCCTACTCCCACCACCAGAGGGCAGTGAGGCCCCCCCCCAAAAAAAAAGTAAAAGCAATACTTAAAACCTCTACACAGTCTACAATGAAAACGGGAGATATTTCATGGTTTGTTTCTCAGTAAAGTTGACTTAATAAGTAAGAAGAAAATAATAAAGCAGTCAGACCTTTGCTTTGACCATGTAATTCTATTCCTAAAACTTGAGGTCATGTCAACAGGGCTGAGGACAACAATCGAAACACAAAGTTGTTCAGTGCGGTGTGACCATTGGAAAAGTATATAAATGACGCCGGGATGAATTAGTTTCTAACGATAACATAGTGAAATAGTATAGAAATATCAAGTTTTGCAAGATATTTCTAATGACCAGAAAGACGCCTCAAGATAACACCTCAGGGTGAAAAAGCAGACAAAAACTCGAATTTCCCTTTGTTTGTGTGTGCTTTTGACATCCATTTGTTTCCAGTGGTTTAATTCTAGGGAATGTAATTGCCATTACAGATCTTTTTTTTCACATTTTAGTACTCTTCTCTCTCTCTCTCTCTACCCATATTTAATTACTACATACTCGAGTACACGCCAACCTGACAAGGCACCTAATTTTAGCCAAAAATCTGTATTAAAAATGTGCTGAAAACCTCGGCTTGTACTTGGAGCCAAGCACCACAGACAATAACCTGAGCAGGATTTCTCTGACTTGTTTACTTGCTGTTAAAACAAACTGTTGTCCTACACAAGGCTGGAGGGCCCAGGGCTCAGGCAGGAAAAACTCCCCAAACTCATTCCTTAACTCACTCCAGGATGCTGGCCCCTTCCTGGTTTCCTTCCTTCCTTTGTCTGAAGCAAACAATCTCTGAAAGACCCACCTTAGTGTGGCCTGTAAGGCCTGACTTGACCTGTGCCCCTGTAGATTGTCAGGGGCTCACATTCCCCATCCTCCCCATTCCCTCCTCCACCACCACCCTGAAGAATCTGATGCACTGGCCCTCTGGGTATTTTTACCTTTCTAGTATCCACTGAACCCTGGAGAAAGGGCTTACTGCTCCATCAAGAGTTACAGTCTGGGAAACTCGCAGGGGCAGTTCTACCCTGCCGTACAGGGCCATTGTGAGTCGGCCTGGACT
>PVJH01040220.1:0-15849 GCA_004026705.1 Nesogale talazaci
GAGCCCTCCGGCTCAGACATGCTTGACCTGGCTACAGGCCGAATATGCCTGAACTCTGTTGCAGTTTGTTGCCTGGGGTTTGTAGTTTGTCGCCTTTGTAACTGTAAACAGCCCTGGCCTCTGAAGCCAGACTTGCAGCTGTGCTGCCATTCACTTGTTAATTTTGAAGATCATGATATGCTAATTGCCTAAACTTGCTTGCCCTATAAAACTGGCTTACTTTTCACAAATCAAAGAACCCCACCCCATCCCAGAAAAGATGTAACTACTGACACAACGTATGTATGTATGTATGTATGTATGTATGTATACATTATGATGAGTGCTGTATGAGTCCCCAATAAAATGAATTAAAAAAAACACAAAAAATAGGAAAATTTTATTTTATTTATCCATAGTTTTCCTTATCATCTGATTTCTTCTTTGATTTTCCAAGGTATTTTCTTTCATTCTTTTCTTTCCACTTAGAGACCACCCAATAGGTACCCATTTCAGTCAGACTTATTGGTGAAAAAAAAATGCCTTAGTTTTTTTCCCCTCTCACAGTGTCTTTATTTCCTCTTTATTCCATGAACATAAGATTTGGGGTGATAGTTCCTACTTTTGATGACTTGGGGAGTATTATGATGCTTCTCTCTGACCTTGCAGTCTAATGACAGTTCAGCTGTCACCCTCTTTGTCTTTTCACCTGTTGACTAAGGTTTGGCTTTTCACTAGCTGCTTTCAAGATTTCTCTTTGTTTTCATCTTTCAGAAATCTAATGATGATGTGTTTCAACATGCAGGTTTTAAAAAATTTGGGTGGTAATTTATCCTGTTTAGGGTTCTGACTGCATTTATTTCTGTTGCTGAATGTGGGCAGTGCTCAGCCTGTCTTTTTCCCCCTTTCCTTCAGAGATGACCCTGCTGTCATGAATGCTAGACCATTTGTCATAGTCCGCAGATCCCAAGTTGCTGTCCAGTATGTTTCTGCATTTGCAATCATATGTAAAGAAAAAAATCATGTGAAATATGTTATGTGCATTTGGATGAAAGTGCCAAATTTGATGAAATAACTACTGTTTGTCTAACTTAGTAAGGATACCCTTGAATAGAGATGGTACTATTACGAGAGAAAAAGTCATACAAGAAAAAAAGTAAAACAAATTGAAATGGTAATAGGTATTTTTTTTATTTCTTCTTTGATTTTCCAAGCTATCATCATGTTACTTGGGCCCCTAGAATGCACACTGCCTGAACACTGGACGGGCTCTGATAGGAAGGGGGTGGGAGTCCTGCATCCTGCAGTCAGAGGATGTCTGGGGAGCCCCAGTTGTGTTTGAAAAGACCTATTCCTAGAACTGAGAAATAGCTTTGTTGTCTTCCTTTAAAATTTTTATCTATTTTAAAAATATCTTTCCTTATTGACACGACCCAAAAATATGTAATACAGGACACATGAGGTAGAAATAATTATACCTATATTTTTCAAGATGAATAAATTAATGTTGAATGGGGTTAGGTGATAAAACCCAAATGAATTTTAAAATCTTCGTTCCTTTTTATTTGTATATATTGCTGCACCTTTAAGTTTTTAGTGTGCCAAAAGATAAAACAGTTTTTCCACTCCTTTGACTTAATAAAATTTCTCATGCTTTTTTCTCATTCTCATACTTGCTGGTGAACTAGGTTGAACATTTTCAGTGAGAAGTTATTCTATAGTTCTGTACCAAATATGCAGGGACAGAGCTTCCAGTTATAATGAGCAAATTAATTTAGCAGATAGGTGGCCTGTGCTTTACATATGGGGTGTTAAACCACTTGATATTTGGTAATAGAATAGGGAGAAAGTGACTTTTTTTGCTTGTGATCATGATGAACCATTATTCTATACATACAGCTTCTTTCCAACATGGCTAACAAGTGTATTAGAAATTGAGCTTCATATTTACATTAACCATACACTTCATATAAGACTATGTTAATGATTTTTTATCATACATTTATTAAATGAATCGATTATTCAACAACCAGGGCATATCTGAGTCTGTGTTTTAGTTCTATCTTACATGCCAAAAGAACCTATGATCTTCAGACACAATTGTATCATTTGTCAACATTGTAATTCATGTGAGCATCCATTTTTATTAGCATTTTAGATGAAAAATTAGCCTTGGTGTCCAATTTCACTTTAACAATCAAATCTGGATGCAGGATATTGATTTAGAATTTTGGAACATCACCTTTCATCATATCATGTTGCAACAAATTGGATGATGGCATGATGAGACTGGGTTGAATATTTCATATGGACAAAAAATGCATCAAGGAATGCATCAAGATTATCAAAAGGAAAGCAAAAAGCAAAGGGTATATCCAGTGACATCTATGAGAAAACAAAACACAACAAAATGCAACACCTCATTCACACTGTTGAGGAATTGTCAGCATTTCTCCTCCCTGATGATGGAAGGGAGAGGTCTGTGGATAAGAAGCTCTGTTCTAATAGAATGGCTTCAGAAATTGACTGTGCATTCTGAGATAAAAGGATGAGAAAGACCACCTGAGATGGGAGAGGTCAAGATTATATAAACATTTTCAACTTATCCAGAAGAGTTCTTTTACATCAGCTGACTGTTATTCTTGGGATGTGAAGCAGAAGAAAGATATAAGTGTGATTATGTGTGGCTGGGAATTACCTTTGCAGTTACAGTGTCCTTATCCAGCCTGTTAATGCTGTGAGGAGATCTGGAAGGCAGGTAAAAAGACAAGGAGTTGCCAGTTTTAGAGGCAAGATACACCCAGCTACTTCTCTAACTGCGACTTGTCCAGTATTTTTCAATTATAAAACATGCCACGACTCACATTCTCTTGATAGTTTGTGATATCACTTTCAATAATGGTCTAAGAAACAGGACCACCAAGAGTTGGCTCTGGTGAAGGGCCAATTATTTCCATCAGATGTCTCATTAAAAAATCAGAATGCTCAGTCTTGAACTAATTGGGTTCAGGAGTTGTACACACTAGATCATGTTATCTCTGTCACATTTTGAAGCTTCCAAATGTGCCCAGAAAATCTTTGTTTCTCAATATTCTCTGCCCAAATTTAATAAACTGAACTAGAATTTGTGAAAAGTACTGCCACTATATAATCAATGTCATTGCGTACTGTCATATTGACTCCATGTGACAGCGTAGAAATGCCCCATAAGCCTCCTGGGCTGTAATACTTACAAAAAACAGATTGCTACATCTTTCCTCCCAGACAATGTCTTGTGGGGTTCCACCTACAGATCTTTAGATCTCTGAACATTAATTTAAATTCCAGGTACTTTATATACATTATCCCATGTTATTAGCAGTTAAGGTCTATAATTTTTTCTTTTTAGATAATACTATGAATATCTAAGAGGGGTAAATGATTTATCACATTTGAGTAATAGAGAGGTAGCTGGCCTTTGGCCTGTTTGGCTCTGAAGACTCCAAATTTTGCTACACTGATCCATTTTAACCAACAAGTAATAAATATCTATATATTTACCTTGCGTTACCAGAAAGCATAAGATTTTTCCTTCGTATGATTTTGAGATTTGTCCCTGTGCAGGCTGGGTAGACTAGAGAAATAGATCCAGGGAGACTCATATGTGTATAAAAAGAGCTTTATAGGGCTGAGCCCCCGTGGTGTAGAGGTTGTGCGTGGGACTGTGGCCCACTGGGTTGGAGGTTCAAATTCAGCAGCAAGGCTGGACCTCCTACTCCCACCACCAGAGGGCAGTGATGTCCAAAAAAAAAAAGCTTTATATACAAGATAATTGAATATTGAGAAAGCAAACCAGTCTAGTCAAGATCAAAACCATAAGTCTGATAGTAGCTCATATAACCAATAACTATCTATAAATTCTCCTTCAGATCATACAAGACATGCAAGGGTGCTGAGGCAGGAAGATCACAGGCCAGTGGGTAGAAAGTCTTGTAGATCCAGTAGCAGTGGAAGCAGCTCAGTGCTGGCGAAAGTCTCTAGGCGGTTCCTCCAGCTCCAGGCTTCTAGCGTAGCTCTGTGTGTCCTCTCAACAGCCTTCAGTGAGTTATTTATCTCTGTGGCACTTCAAAATCAGGCCATCAAGCTGCAAACCTGACAGTCTAGCTCCACCCTTCTACAAGTGGACAGCATATTACGTAACTACCACATTTAATTAGAGAGTTCAAATTTATTTATGAACATTCTTTTCTGGTTGAGGAGCCCTGGTGACCCAGTGCTTAAGTGCTCAGTTGCTAACCAAAAAGTCCAAAAGTCCAACATACTAACCCACTCTCCGTGGTAGGGACATAACATTTTGCATCCATAAAGTGTATGAATTTGGAAACCATATGGACAAGTCTAATTAGTCTTTAGGATTGTTATGAGTCAGAATCAAAAAGGGATGTGGTTTGGTGTTCCGGGTGCAGGGCCTGAGGTCCACAGTAGGTCCTGAGTCTTCTGAAGCAATGGAATAAGGACTGTGCTATTGACAGAGGGAAAAACACACACCCATTCCTTTCAACCTATTGACTGTAAGTTGAATATTGCTTCTTAATGAAAAACGATTTCATATTTCTTCATTCTTCCTCATGTGAACATGAGATCTGAGTGAATTTAAGTAAGAAAGCATTGCTACAAAATCATAGAAACCACTATTTAACAAATATCTCAAACTATGAGACTATTGTTTAGCAACTGAATCTCTGTCTTGACCTACAAACTGTTAAAGACGGTGTACCCATATGTATAGATATGCTCCAGGTTAAAATCACAGTTTTGGCTTCCTGAAGAGACTCAAGTCATATTCTTTGAAATAAATTTTTGGCTTTTTTTGAGTTTTGGAAAGAAACAGAAGTCTGGAGGGGTGAAACAAGGACTGTATAAAGAGGTGAAACAAGGATGGATGTATACATTTTCTAAGTACAATTTTATAGGACGCCTTTGTTACCCTTGTTTGATGGGGAAAATTTTTCAGTGCACATTTTAAAGTCTTTTTTTCCACAGCAATGCAGTGTTCAATTTTCTTAAAACTTTTCCATAATAAGTCCTCATGATCATTCTGTATTCTTCAAGAAAATCTGTCAAGATTATGCCTTTGGAATTCCAAAGAACAGTGGCCACAACCTTCTGAGGTGGCTTCTCTGGCTTAAGTGTAAAGGGCCCAGCAGACCCCCTCAGAGGCCACTGTTTGGATGGGATCTTTTGCTGTTGAAAGTAACTCAATAAGCCTAAGACAAGTGCCTGCTGAGAGGCCTGTTCTGTAGCATCCATTGATGGCAGGGATTTGTTTAAACACATTTTTTCTTGAAATAAACTAACCCCAATAGCAATACTTTATGACAACCGCATACTATTATATCACTTACGAGGCCTAAAAAGGGAACATATAGTAATTGTGATAGGTTGGTTGCACCAGCTAGGTCTACATAGGAGCATGTGGGTGCAGTTTAATCAAGTCACTGCTTGACTGGGGAGGGGGGCCTGAGATGAATTCTCTGGGCTGCCAGCACCCTGTTTCTTCCTCTCTGATGATTAGACCAACACTGCTGTCTGACTGAGCCCTTTGCCTCAACTGCGTGCTGTGCTGTTGTGATGCTGAGCCAACTTCTCCTTGCGTGCACGCATTGCTTTTGGCTCCCTGGAGACCTCTGCCTCGCTCCTTGAGGACCCAGAAGGGCCGCTCGGCTTTGCTCCCGTGCTGCTGGCTTCTGCTCCAACTTCTTGTCATCTTACCGTTGCAAGAAATCTGAGGACACGTGTGGCAGTCATGTGCTTATGTTAATTTTATGATTGAAATGTAGGGGTGGAGTCTGGCCTGTTAAGCTGGAGAAAGCCATTGAGTAGCTGATGAGGCCTCTGTGTGGGCATGGCTTTCACCTGAAACTCCAGGGAAATCTCGCGATATTTCCCTCGTGACGATGAGAAGCTATCTTCCCCAGTTGTTGGGAGTTAGTTAGAGAGATGATTAACCACAGGCAACGCAGAATGGCGGCGGCTGGGAGGCTGGAGGAGCCGGTGGAGAGACCACACGGCTTTGCCCTGATGAAGACAGACCTCTGAAGCTGGAGTGGCATGCTGTTGATGGACCTGAGTCCTGGAAGCGAGGAGCCATGGGGAGACCCCTGCTAGCGTCGGGATTCTGCACCCACTGACCTGTGACTTCCTAGGTCGGAAGCAGACTTTGTAGACTGATTTCGGGCATATGGGTTATTAGTGAACTTATGACTTTGCACTGGGCTAGATTGGGATGCCTTCTTAGTGTCACATTTCTTTTGTATATAAGCCCTTTCCTTATACCTATATGCGTGTCTCTGAAATTTGTTCCTCTAGTCTACCCAGACTAACTCAACAGGTTCCACTGTCTGCTTCCTTGGACCTTGGACCAGCAACCCAAAGGAAGGGAAGAACCTTCGGTATATGAAGTGTTCCCGGAAAGTGAGTTGAACCAAGTTTTCTGAGATATGCAGCCTGCTTAGCTGTAATATTTCTTCTCAACACATACATTTATTCATATATGTATGTGAATATACATAATCATATTATGATTCATAGATATAATCACAAGTGTCCTGGTTTTGTTTCTCTAAAGAATCTTGTCTAACAAACTAATTTTTCAGAATGGAGTCACCAGTGATAGTTATAAAAACACCGTACCGGGCCCGATCCCGAGGGCCTCTCGGTTTGTGCCCTGTGCCCAAGCACACCGTAACCCTGAACCATTGCCTGGCTTTACCCTCTGGGCTTCAGGCACAGAAGTGGGTTGCAAAGTGGGGGAAAAAAGAGAAGGAATTACTGATTGTGAATACAGCTGTAAAAGGCCCCAATAAATTGATTTTAAAACACCCTCATTATTATCATCACTACCCACCAAAGGGCTTTCATTAGCAGATCCTTCAGGAGATCCAGCAGCTCTGATAAGCAACCAAGCTCACTGCTGTCAAGTCAATGCTGACTGCCCTCACTGGGTTCCCAAGAGGGTAATTGTGCATGGGGAAGAAAGAGCTCAGCCTTTCTCCCTCTGAGCTGGGGGTAGCTGTGAACTGCGGACTGTGCGATCACAGCCCAGTGCACAACCCCTACACCCACAGGGCTCCTGGACCAGCGGCAGAGATTACTAAATGCAAAGCTCGCTACCCTACTAACGAGAAGTTATTTGCCTGGCATGGTAAGTGAATTATATGATTTGGAGGTCAAACAAACTGCTTTCAAATACAGTAATGTCACTGAGCAAATCATCTTAAGAAGGGCCAAAACGTCTTAATGAAGAATAGAACTAATATTAGTATTTGTCAAATAAGAAGTCCCCAGTAAATGAGTTCTTGGTCTAAAAAGAGGCTCTTTGCCTGGCTATGTGAAGAAAGTAGTTAGCATAGCATCTCTGTGAAGTTGTATTTTACAATAGCAAAGATTTGAAAAGCACAATCAGTGTAAATTTGTCAAAATGTCTCCATAGATAATGAGTCTCAGGACATAGAGAAGCAGCATGAGCTGCATTTTCCAATTTTATTAATGAATTTTCCCCTCCCAAATCTGTCTTTCAGGGACCCCTTACCTTATAGTAGCTACCTAAATAATATGAACAATGTTTAGAGTTTCCCTGATATAGAATCTGGCCCTAAACAAGCATATCTTTCAAGTGGCAGCTGGTAGGAATAGCACAGCCACCCTGACCCAGAGCACAACACAGCTCATGGGGATGACAAGGGGCCACCCAGGACGACTTTAAGGAGGATGGGCTTGGAATGACGATAGATAAGGACTATAGAATAAACTCACTCTAAATCGCCACAGAGTTGGAATATATCCAAGCATTTCTATCTTTGATTTTGATTTCTTAGAGATGCCATCAAGTTCTTGTTGTTGTAACATCGCTGGCACCTAGAGTTATTATTCACTGAGCACTATTATTCACTAAAACCTGACTATGTCTGAGGCAGTCATGTGCTTATGCTAATTTTATGATTGAATTGTAGGGGTGGAGTCTAGCCTGTTAATCTGGAGATAGCCATTGAGTAGCCAATGAGGCCTCTATGTGGGCATGGTTTTCACCTGAGACTCCTGGGAAATCTTGCGATATTTGATATTTCCCTCATGCAGATGAGAAGCTATCTCCCCCAGTTGTTGGGAGTTAGTCTCAGAGATGATGAATCAAGGAAAAGACGCAGCCTCCGAGAAACTGAAGGAGCTGGCGGAGAGACCACACAACAGTTTGCCCTGATGGAGTCAGACGTCTGAAGCTGGGGAGGCCCCATGGAGACCTCTGCCAGTGCTGAGTTGCTTCTGTTGTTGATGAACCCTGAGCCCTGGAAGTGAGGAGCCATGGGGAGACCCCTGCCAGCGCCAGGAATCTGCACCCACTGACCTGTGACTTCATGAGTCAGAAGGAGACTTTATAGACTGATATAGGGTGTATGGGTTAATATTGGACTTATGACTTTGTACTGGACTGGATTGGGATGCTTTCTTAATGTTCTATTTTTTATATATAAACCTTTATATATATATATATATATATATATATATATACCTTTATTTTATATATAAACCTTTTCCTTATATTGATATGCATGTCCTTGAAGTTGTTCCTCTATTCTACCCAGACTAACACAATGTCCTAACTGGCATTAAAATTGCTGAATCAAAATCCTGAGTGTGTGCATGCAAATGATTCAGGTTAACATAAAGCCAATGGGGAAACAGAGGGACTCAAATCCCCTTACTAATTTTAACTTCATATAGTTCACAATTTTGAAATAATAGGAATATCTCAAGAGTAATAATGATATACAGCAGCCAACAAGTTTGGAGTAATAGCAAAAATATCTTTGTACCTTAGATTATTAAACTAGTCTAAGTTTTTTTTAAAATAAAGTTGGTACTATGAGTTTTAAACAATGATACCAATAAAATGATGTGACCTTTCAGAAGCATATCATCAGCACTTTATTCTGAAGTTCCTCTGCTGGGTTCAAACATTTAACCTTTTGGTGATAGTAGCGTGCTTCACAGTCTGTACCATTTAATACACCTCCAAACCAAACTCTCTGTGATCTAATCAAGTCTGACTCAGGGTAACCTTACAGGACAGGGTAGACCTATCCAAAAAAGTCTCATCTTTCTCCTTAGAAGGTGCTGGTGCTTTTGAACTGCTGGTCTGGCAGTTAGCAGCCTATGGTAGTTATATAATGTAGTGTCAGCATGAGACTATTAAGAGTGAAGGAGAGGAGATTAGCCTATTCATCAGGTTGCAATTTGATAACCTCATTCAGAGGCACTAAGAAGATAAATAGCTCACTGGAGACCAGACCATACTCTCTGCTTTGTCTTCCTGTTGAAAAGCCACATGGACCTATGCAGATAAAGCCAGACCACTGGAGCTAGAGGAGCCACATGGAGACCCACAGCAGCACTGAGATGCTTCTACAACCACTGGATCCACAAGACTTTTCACCCACTGGCATATGTTCTTCCTACATTTGGCATCATTGCATGTGTTGTATATGTCTGAAGAGAAATTTATAAATTATTATTGGACATATGGGCTAATATTGGACTTATGGACTAGATCTGGACTGGGATGTTGTCTCAATATATATTTGCTCTTTTAGATAAAACTCTTTGTTATACACATATGACTGTCTATGCATTTTTTCTTTAGTAAAACTGGACTAACCCTACAGCCCAACATGTAATCACCTTGCCAAGATACCGCCTTCCCTAGTGACATAGTGGGATATGCCTTGTGCCCCCAGACACACAGCCAACAATTTGAAGCTATCAGATGCTCTGTGGGAGAAAGAAGTGGCTTTCTACTCCTGTAAATAGTTAGTTTGGAAAAAAAACATAAGGGACAGTTCTATCCTCTTCTATGACTGCTAACTGGAAGGTTGCCAGTTTGAGGCAACCTGGAGGGGCCTAAGAAAAAAGCCATAGTGATGTCTGAATGATCCACCACTGAATACCTTATAAAGCTTAGTTTTACTCTGATATGCATTGAATAGCCATGAATTGGGGTTGTTTTTAAAGAAACTGGTTTATATTATACTGGTTTACCAACAGATAAGAGATTATGTACCTTTGTGACTTTAAAAGTTCATTTATGTATTGTCATTTCAGCTATTCATTCTGCAACTATCTGTAAAATGTCTATCACAGATACATGAACAAGAATAACAGCAAAAAATAAGCATCGTCCCTTCTATTTTTTAATATTCTAGTAAGGGGTCAAGGAAAAGGCAAATAGGAAAGTACTAAATAACAATAACAAAAGAGCATACAGAATGACTATTAAGGCATAGAGGAGGTGCTGCTTTCTAGATTGCTAGATCAATTTACTAGGTCCCTTTCTGGGAAGTTATTGACTATCTCTAAGTTACCATATAAGATAGATAATATAATCCACTTCATGGACTTTAAGTGCTACAGTGTACATAAAATCTGAACACCGTGGTTGGTACATGGTGGTACTCAATGAATCTGTGCCATTGTGTTCAATGCTAATTAAACTGTGTCTATTAGTCTTGGTTTTTCTTTCTGTTCTTAATACTTACATTTATTCTACATATGAAAGACGTTTTACTAACTATTGACTATATCATAGCCAATGCTGGTTGCTGGTAATTATATAATAGACAACACAGAAAAATCAGCAAAACAAATACAATCCTTCCTTGAAGACAGTTCATCATTGGTGAGTTAATTAATTTGAATCTTATGAAATTGTTTACAGATTTAAAATAATTGAATGAAGAATCTATTTAATCCTGATAAGTGGTTAAGCAATAGTCTGCTAATGCAAAAGGCTGACAGTTTAGAATCCACCAGGAACCCCAAGGGAGAAATACGTGGTCATCGACTATAGTTCTGTAAGCCAGAATCCACTTGATGACTATGATTTATGTTAATTTTTGGTTGATAAGTAGATTATAATAGAGACTAAATGGGGGTTGTGGCAATTGGAACAAGATGCACTTGGGAAAGTAGGTATCAGTTCACGACCTTGAGAACTCTAGAATAAAGGGAATAATACTTCTAATCTGTCCTATAGAGATGCTAGAAATCAAAGCCATTTTGGCAATGAGTTTTAAATTGAATAATACAATTAACAGGAAAACACAGTCTTAAGTTCTTGAGTAAAAATTCATGGTATTTCAAGATTTTGAGTATGAAATGAAGTAGCAAGATCACATAATAAGTAAAGAAATTAACATCTAAATAGTGAAAGTGCAGTTCTGGAACTATAGCCAGGCTTTTATAAAGAGTCTTGGTGGTATGATGGTTATGTTTTGGGATACTATAGGCCAGATCAGTAGTTTGAAACAACCAACTATTCTATGGAAGAAAGATGGAATTTTTAACTCTTGCAAAGAATTCCAGTCTCATAAACCCATATGGGAAATTCTACCTTGTCCTATAAGGTCATTGTAGTCAGAATTCACTTGATGGCAGTGATTGCGCATTAAGTCATACTTTTTTTTTGGGGGGGGGGCATCACTGCCCTCAGGTGGTGGGAGTAGGAGGCCCAGCCTTTGCTCCTGGGAGCTGGAATTGAACCTCCATTCCAGTTAAGTCATACTTTTAACAACCAGGAAAATGGTCTTACACTCAAATGCAGGCATGTACCTGATAAAAGGCATGATTTTGTGAGCACAGTGAGTATATCAGGTGCTCTGCGGGCACAGGGAGGGAGTCTGTAACATTGCTGGGGAAGCTTTGAACTGTCAACCACAAGGTCAGTGATTAATAACCTAGCCTAAGCGCTATAGGAAAAAGATGAGGCTGTTTACTCCAGTAAAGATGTTCAGGAGGACTTCTTGGAATACGGTGCCAAAGTAAGATTGCTTGTGTGAAGATTTACTCTGTGTGTTCACCAGATTTGCAGGTGAGGGGCTCAAGTTGGGGACCAGGATGTGCGAAGGTGTCTTACAGCACCCCGGGGTTCTTTTGTTCGTTTTTCCACAAAGAGCACAGCTGTGCTCATGACACACATGCTCTCTTTTCACAGCACCCACTGGTGCTTTGTCAACCTTGTCTGTAGCATGGCAACACTGATCTTTAGCCCCCGTTGCCATACCCCCTGTCAGAAGCTCATCAGTGTGAGGCTCCTCACACTGATGTCCTGAGCCTCAGGACAATCTAATCTATGGGGCAGATCCATGTGGACTCCTGGTGGCCCAGGCCACTGGAACCCGCAGCAGCCCCTACTGTAAACTGCCCACTAGCGATAATACCCAGCCAAGGCCCAGCTCCTTTCCCGGTGGCAGGGGTGCAACCGAATTCTGCATATGGATAGCCCCGGCTAGTTGAAGACTATCTACACTAGGGACACCCATGCATGACTGGAACTCCCAGCACAGAAACAAAGAGAAAAAGTGAATCGTCTCAGTAACAGAATGAAAAACTGAATAAATGATCTTGACTATAACAAAGAAGAATTATCAAATGAGCGAAAAATCAAACAAAAAGCAAAAGAAACTAAAGAAAGTCTGAGGACGATGTGGGATTTCATGAAGTGAAAAATACGTTTAAATTATTGAGGTACTCGAATAGGATGAAAAATAAGCCAACAGTAAAAATAGGGGACTCTTGAAAGAAAATGTCCTCAATATCACAAAGGAGAAGCTGATTACCATTCAGGAAGCAAAGAGAGTACCAATTAGATTACCCCCTCCCCTAAAAAAATGACAAGATGTAATAGTCAAATTACCCAATTTCAAGGAAAAGAAAAGGACCATAGCAGAAGTGAGAGAGAAAGAAGCAGTCACATATAAAAGTCATCAGATGAGAATAAGCTCAGATTTCTCTGCAGAGACCATGAAGAAAGAAGAAACTAAAGTAAGGTATTCCAAAAGATGAAAGGCAACAAATGCAATCTGAGAGTCTTTTGTCCAGCAAAACTTTTCATCAAATCTGAAAAAGAAATAGAAGTTTTCTCAGATAAAGAAACATTTAGAGAATGTTCACAAAAACAAAGCCCCAGCATTACAGAAAATACTTCCCAGTTTTTTTATGGTATGGACAGAAAATCAAAGACACAGCAGATAGCATGAGATTACCATAGAAGGTGACACAACCCAGATTCCAATACACTGAAAAGAGCACAAAACATTATAGCTCTAAAGGAGAAGTGAAGATAAGCAAAACCACACACATAAACACACACACACACACACACACACACACACACACACACCCCACATGCACTCATACCGCTCTATCAAGGAGAAGAAAGGAAAATAGCACACACAAATAACATGATGAGAGAAGCTACTACCCATTTAGACAATTGCACTGTTATTGGTGTAAATGCACATATTAAAATACAAAGAATAGCAGACTGAATTAAACCGCAAAATCCATCGGTCTGCAGCCTTTAAGAGACACATCTGAAATTCATAGACAAAAATAGAATGAGAGTCAAAGAATGGCAAAAAAATTATCATGCTAATGGCAGAAGAACCCAAACAAACCAGGAGTGGCAAAAGTAATTTTGGACAAGATAGACCTCAAGGTACATAATATAAAGAGAAATACAAATGGACATTACATAAGGCTAAAGGAATTGTGGCAGTCATGTGCTTATGCTAATTTTATGATTGAAATGTAGGGGTGGAGTCTAGCCTGTTAATCTGGAGATAGCCATTGAGCAGCCAATGAGGCCTCTATGTGGGCATGGCTTTCTCCTGAGACTTCTGGGAATTTCCCTCATGAAGACGAGAAGCTATCTTCCCCAGCTGTTGGGAGTTAGTCTCAGAGATGATTAATCATGGACAAGACAAGCTGGCAGCGTTCGAGAAGCTGGAGTAGCCACCGGAGATACCACATAGCTTTGCCCTGATGGAGCCAGACTTCTGAAGCTGGGGTGGTCAGATGGAGACTTTTGTCAGTGATGAGGCTTCTGCTGTTGATGGACCCTGAGCCCTGGAGGCGAGGTGCCCTGCCAGCACAGGGATTCTGCACTCACTGACCTGTGACTTCGTGAGTTGGAAGAAGACCTTATAGACTGATTTCAGGCATATGGGTTAATATCAGACTTATGACTTTGAACTGGACTGGGCTGGGATGCTTTCTCTGTGTCCCATTCCTTTTGTATACAAACCCTTTCCTTATATCGATATGCGTGTACTTGAATTTGTTCCTTTAGTCTACCAGACTAACACAGGAATCTATAGACCAAGAATCCATAAACATAATAAACATATATGCACTCAAGGATAGACCCTTGAAATTCATCAACCAAATCATCAGAGATGAAAAAAGAAATCCCTGGATCAACAATTGTAGTAGGTAATTATAATACACCATTCTCAAAGAAAGATTGATTATCAGGTAAGAAACTCAACAAAGAAAGTGAAGAGCTGAGCAACAAAATGGAGCAAATCAAATTCCTAGACATTGTGCAGAGCTCTCCAAACAATAGCAAAAAAAAAAAAAAAAAGAACATTGGCCATGTGCTGAGACATAAGGCAAGATTGAGAAAATTCAAACACAGAGGTCATTCAAACCATCTCCTCTTACCATTGCACCATAAAAGTGAAAATCAACAATAGAATGAATAATAATAATAATAATAATAATAATAATAATAATAAACACTTGGAGACTCACTAACACTCTTCTCAAAAAAAGGGAGGGTAGTAGTCCAAATTTGAGAGAAGATAAGGAAGTTCCTGGAAACCAATGAGAATGACAATACAACATACCAAACCCTATGGGATGTAGGAAAAGCATTTACAATAGATGACTTTGTTGCAAAAAATGTGCACTTGAAAATGAGGAGGGAATTATGTCCAGTACCTTAACACAACACTTCCAGCAGTTAGAAAAGTTTCAATAGCATAATCCTCCCAACTTTCAAAATAAAGGGAATCATAATTATGGGAAAAAATCAAGAAAGCAAAGTTGGTTATTTGAAAGGATCAACAAAATCAGCAAACTGCTAACAAACAAAAAAGGAAAAGGAGTACATGTCAATGTCTAAAATTAGAGCTACAACATGGGAACAGAGCTTAATGAAATAAAAAGATTAATTATGGATTACTGTGAATAACTGTATTTCATCAGATTCAATACTTTGAAGGAAAGTCACTCACTAGAGTATCACATTTGGACATTAATGACTTGAACAAAACCACAGCAAAAGGAGAAATAGATAATGTCATTAAGAAACTCCCAATTAAATAAAACCTTGGTCCAGATGGCTTCACAGGAGAATTCCAGCAAGCATTCAGAGAAGAGCTGACACACACCTGACACACATCAAACTCCCAAACTCATTCTATGAAGCCAGCATAACCCTGATACCAAACCAGGAAATAACCCCACAAGGATAGAGAATTAGAGACCAATATCTCTCTTGAATTTAGATGCAAAAATCCTCAACAAGATCTTGGTCAATAGAATCCATAAACATAAAGAAGTACATAATGACCAAGTGGGACTCATACTAGGGATGCAGGGTTGTTTCAACATTTGAAAAACAATTAACATAATTCTCCATATCAAAAAGAAAAAGAGCCATATCATCATATATTTTGAGGCAAAATTAATCCTTTAGTAACATCTAACACCCATTCCTAATACAGATTATCAAGAAGATAGGATAAGCAAGGAAAATTCCCAATACAATAAAAGTCAACTACAAAAAAGAAAATAAAAACAATAGCCAGTATTACATTCAATGTAGACTAACTGAAAACATTTCCACTGAATAAGGGAACCTGACAAGGATGTCCCTTAACTCCACTTCCATTCAGCATTCTTATAGTCCTATTCAATACCATAAGACGGCAGCAAGATATCAAGGGTGTACAACTGGGTAAAGAAGAAGAGTAAAATGCCATTTGCAGATGA
>PVJH01040221.1:0-15737 GCA_004026705.1 Nesogale talazaci
ACACACACACACACACACACACACACACGTTTATCAAACAAAAATACCAAGCTGTGAAGTGCCTGTTTTTTGCCATACCCTTATCTAGAACTACACACTTCCAAAGGCCGGATTTCCATCTACCTTTCCTTGAAGAATTCGGTGCCCTCCAATGTACACATTGCAACGGCAGTTGAGGCATTCTCTAGGGCAGCAGTTCTCAGTTTGTGGGTTATGGCTGCTTTGGGGACCAAAATTCATCACAGTAGCAAGATTCCAGTTATAAAGTAGCAATGATATTTATTTTATGGTGGGGGGGGAGTCACCACAACATGAACTGTAGTAAAGGGTTGTGGCATTGGGTGAGTTGAGAACCACTTCTTTTTTTTGGGGGGGGGGCATCACTGCCCTCAGGTGGTGGGAGTAGGAGGCCCAGCCTTTGCTCCGTGGAGCTGGAATCGAACCTCCGTCCCAGTGGGCCGCAGTCCCATGCATAATGACTACGCCACCAGGGCTCAGCCAAGAACCACTTTTTTTTTTTTTTTGTGGCATCACTGCCCTGGTGGGAGTTGGAAGGAACCACTTCTTTAGGGGCTCAGATCATGTGTCTTTAAAATAGTATTTACATTTGGAAACACATAATTCGTGGAAAAATTGAGTGAAAAGATCATGAACATTTTTCATGAATTTTTGGAAGCCTTTTTGCACTCTACCTAGGAGGGTAAGTTTAAGTGTTGCTCCTAGAATTCCAGGGCAGGCAGACACAGCTTGATTTCAAACAACAGAAAGATGTTTCCTGGGGCTGAGCCCCAGTGGCGTTGTGGTTGTGCGTGGAACTGCGGCCCACTGGGATGGAGGTTCAATTCCAGCTCCACAGGAGCAAAGGCTGGACCTCCTAGTCCCACCACCAGAGGGCAGTGATGTCAAAAAAAAAAAAGAAAGATGTCTCTGTGCTTAGTCGATGGCGGAGGACAAGCCTCTCAAGTAATACACTTGCTCTCATCTTCTGAAACCCACTGAAGGATGTGGTGTCAGTTCTGACCTAGATCGACCTGATGGGAGAGACAAGGAGTGTACCACCCGGTTTCCCAGGCTGTCCATCTTCGTGGGAGAAGACCGCTTCATCTGTCTCCTGTATTGGAGCGTAAATTTCTGAGCTCTATGTTGCTGCAAGAAGTTCTGATTGACAGTGGAGGCTCCAGCTCCATCTTTGAATCTCCACATGAATTCCGCCTCCATGGAGTTCCTTCTGCCCATTAAATGGCAGAGGGAATAGCTTTGCCCTCAGGCGAGTCTGCCCGTGAGTGGAGAACAATCACTCCCCTAACCGGTCCTGGGACAAGCGTCATAGCTCTTGGGGACTTGCCTCAAAGGGAACTGGGGTGCTAGGGTGGCAAGACCACGGGTTTTAGGTGACCCTCTTGGTGGAAGGCCCTGAACCAATTGTGTCAGCTCTTCCAGAGTACGGTGTGTGTCCCAATCACGGGCCCATCCTTATTTCTCTCATCGTACCTGTAACTGTGAGGCATTGATCTGCTCCCAGTGAGGCTTTTGGGACAGTTTCCTAGGCCCTCTCTTGTCCTTTGCCAGTCTCGGGGTCTCTGAATACCCTCGGCCGCCCTGACAGCCTTGAGTTCATGGTCTGTCTCATCCGTATGATGTGTGGTTGTCTTTTCCTGCTTAAGACTTAATAAATGTGCTCCTGAACAGGGCAGCACTGCCCCGGTGGGTTTCTGAGACCTGAACTCGTGCTGGGAGTAGAAAGGCTCCCTTTCCCCCTGTGAGGGGCTGCTGGTGTCCAGTGGCTCGCCTGGCCCTGTGCAGCCCAACCTGTAGTCCACTGCAGCGTCCCTCTGAGTGTGTACAAAGACCCTTGCGTCCAAAGAGTAAGAGTAGTGGGGAAGCATAAGTATTCCTTTTAGAGAAGCCTTTTTCGCTTGGCGGTTCAAATCCAGCAGCAGCTCTCCAGGAGCAAGGCTGGGTAGCTCCCACAACCACCAAAGGCTGTGATGCCAAAAAAAAGGAGAGAGAGAGAGAGAGAATCCCACAATATAGAGAAGCCTTTTTCCGGGAAGAAGAGTCTTTCCAAGGTAGAAATGGGAGGTGGTCATTGAAGACGTCATAGGATGTTCTGTTCAGGATAAGCAAAGGGAGGTCGTTCATGCTGGGGTTTGTGGAGTCTGTAGCTAGTCTGGGATCCAGCCAATCATCTCCTCCCACCATATTCAGTGTCCAAGTCAGGGCTCCACGCCAATGTTCTGGGAGTCCAGTGGCCGTTTGGGGGGGACTTAGAAAAAATCACGACCATCACCATTGTAACCATTAGCCATCAAATAAAGCCTTTGTAGGCTTCAGCACCAAAAAAAAAAAAAAATGTTCTTCTGAGACTTGGGGTGGGGATGAGGAGTCTCTTTTGATCTCTAAAACACTCCCAAGGAATGCCTTGTGGGTTCAAACTGCTAGTCTTTCTTTTTAATATATTTTGCTGACTGGGGAACAGATTCTTTTGCAATGAGGAAATGAGGAGGGTTCCTTTTTTTGGTTTTCAAAAACAAAGTGGAAAGAGGACCACATGGAGTTTTCAGCCAAGATGCATCCAAAATAGATCATTAAGTTAACTTCTTAGGAAAACTCACAGTGGATTGTTCCCCCCCCCCCACTGTGAATTTTGGGTACATAATTTAGAAAGCAAAATAATTGAATGACATACTATATCAAAATTCTATTTCCGCCTACTAAATTATGTGCTCAATGTTTCTCAGCACTTCTTTCAAAAAAAAAAAGGAGAAAGAAAAAAGGAAATAGAATTGATTTTTTTTTTAGGGCATCACTGCCCTGGTGGTGGGAGTAGAAGGCCCAGCCTTTGCCCCTGTGGAGCTGGAATTGAACCTCCATCCCAGTGGGCCGCAGTCCCGCGCACATCTACTGCGCCACTGGGGCTCAGCCTAGAATTGATTTTTTATAATAATTTTATTGGAGGCTCTTACAGCTATTATAACATTCAGTATATCATCTGTATCAAGCACATTTGCACACATGCTGTCACATTCATTTCCAAACATTTTCCACTTGAGCCCTTGGTATAAGCTCCTCTAGAATTGATTTTAACATTGATTTGCGCTAACCCCAAATAATATTTATCTGTAGATAGAGAGTTTTCTTTTTTCTTTTTTTTGGCATCTCTGCTCTCTGGTGGGAGTAGGAGGCCCAGTCTTGCTCCTGGAGAGTTGCTGCTGGATTTGAACCGCCGACCTAGTGGGCCGCAGTCCTGCACACAACCACTACGCCACCAGGACTCAGCCCAAGAATTTTCTTTTCTTTTCTTTTTTTTTGGGGGGGGGCATCACTGCTCTCCGGTGGTGGGAGTAGGAGGCCCAGCCCCACTGCTGGAATTGAACCTCCGTCTCAGTGTGCCGTAGTCCCGCGCACAACCACTACGCCACCCGGGCTCAGCCCAAGAATTTTCTTTTAAAAAAAACCTCCCCCCACGCAAGAAAAAAAAAAAACCCTCCCTCTATCATTAAAAGAGGCACTTCCAATTAATTTTATTTCCTCCTATATTTCATAGTTATCTGTCTAAAGGTGTCACATGATAACTCAATCCAGAAGAACTTTTCATACTTGCAAACTTAAGGTCACAAAAACTAGAAAGAAAAAAGTATCTTCATTTTTGTGCTACATTTTTAGAAACTTTGAGAAGTTTAGAGAAGCATAAGTGGTGAATAAAAGATAGGCAATGTGATAAAATTCTAAAAAGAAAATAGAATTCCCAGAGCCCATTGTACCATGTAAAACATCCAACTTTTTTTTGGTAAGGATCCAACTCTTAAAAGAAGAGCTTACTTGTGCATTTTAAAACAATGCTGGTGGCTATCAAACTGCTCTGGCATTTAAATTCTACTGAGATCCGTTTAAGACAGTGGTATGACAGCTTCATTTTAAATTTTCAATATTTCGTCATATCATAAATTACATCCTTTAAAGTCTTTACACTTCGGGATGAGAAAGTTTAGCTGTCACCCCCAGTCGTAGCGTTTTCTCAGTGGTCTGTGGAAACCATTGTTCTGAAGAGTGAGACTGGACCCAGGTGCCCCATCTCAGCAGGGACCTCGCTGTTTGGCCAAAAGGGGCCAGCCAGAAAGACTTGATTAAGTCCAGATCAGCGAACGATAGCTAACTGAGGATCTGCGTTCCAGATGTCTGTATTAGGGAGACACAGTGCTGCTCCTTTGTTATTCTGGACTCCTGTCCTGCTTAAGAATCCTGCAGTGACTCCCCCTGACCTAAAGGCCTAACATGGATTCCACAACCTTTGACGTCAGAGACCTTCTAAAATCTGACCCCCCCCTCCCCTCCCCTGCGCTGGCATTTCTGATCCACTCTCTGTTCTTCATACCTGGCTTTTCTCTTGGCCATCGCTCGTGGTTTTCCTGTCTTCTTCTGCCTCGTGGCTGTGGTCAAGTTGGCCCCTGACTCATGGGGTCCCCACCTACAGTGGGAGCGATCGACCTTGGTGATCCCTGAGGTTTTCCATGGCTGATTTTTGGGCAGTGGATGACCAGGCCTCTTTGCCTAGTCTGAGATGCTCCGTTGGGGCCTGTCCACCATCACGGCAGCAGAGGTGTTCTTAAGGAAGGTGGCCCAGGAGGCCGACCCAGATCTGCAGAGCCGGGGAGAATTCCACCACTGAACGACTCAGGTCTGGTTAACCCCCCTCCCTCCTGGAGCCTTCTGGAAGCTGTCTTCTGTCCCCTGGCCCTTAGAGGCGCCACTATCCTGTTGACATTAACCCTATGTTTTCCGTTAACTTTTAAAATAATGGACTTGTTCAGCTCTTCCCCTAAATGAGAAAAGAGTTCAGACGCTGGGTACAGGAGGGTTGGACCATCCAGAGTTCCCTTCTCGAGAAAGACTCACTCACCAGTCTTGGAATGACTGAATGACTGAATGCTTTGTAAATGACTCTTAAATCAGGGGGGGGGGGTGTGTAATTAACAAGTGGTGACAAATAACACATGTACACGGAAATCGTAGCATTTATTATTTTAAACGCACAGGGGCATACATCCTCCCTGACCTTTGCCTCTGACTCTTGCTAATTAGAGTAGGACAAGAACACTTTTTTTTTCTTGGCTAGAACAAATGATTTGGTAGAATCCCCTAGCACTGCGGTTCTCAACCTTCCTCCTGCCGTGACTCTTCCCTACAGTCCCTCATGTTGAGTGCCCCAGCCGCCGGGATAATGATAACAGAAGGGCATCCTTTGGCTATCCCGCTTCCTTTCGTGAGCACTGATGGTGGAGCCAAGCAAAATGAAATCCTTGGCCGTTTCCATCCTGTCTCCAGTTGGGAGGACTGTGAGCTTCTTTGCACGGGGTTGCCCTTCATTCCAAATCCATGCCAAACCTAGGAGGAGGGAAAACCACGTCTTCACAGGCAGGCAGGATAGCTTAGTGTGTGCGCGAACACTGAAACCAGCTTCCTTCATGTCTGCATAGCACCCAGAGGGCTTGGTTCATGCTTTTCAGGAGGCTCCCCTAGGCCCCTTCCCCACCCCAAGCCATCTGGGGGTGCTGATCAACGTGGGGCTGAATATAAAGCCAGAGGAAACCTGTTGTCGTCGTCGTCCTGGTGGGGACCAGAATGGGAAGGCAGGGAGCCCGTCACAAAGGACGTCATGGTGTTCCAGTCGAAGTGTATTTCAGAAGCAGGGGGACTGAGTCATGTGAGGGAAAACAGGCTGGCACCAAAACTCAGAACAGAAGGACCAAGAGGGAAAAAACCCGAGAGGTCAGTTAAACACCAACTGGTGTCTTCACGCTACTGCAGAGCGGGAAGGAAGGCTCTGGTGTTGACATCATTTGAATCACAGAGGCATAACAGAGTCTGTACACACTTGGAAGGAAACCAGCGGGCATTAGGGTTATTCTTGTGAAAGCCTTCTTCTATTGCTCACAAGAATACCAAGCCTGCACCACCTCACCTCCACAACACCCCCTCCCACATGCACATATGTGCACAGACACATGTGCACGCACACGTGTGCACACACACACACACACACACACACACACACCCTTCTGAGGGTGGTTCCAAACAAGTGGAAACCGAGTGTCAAAACGAGGGCCTTTTGCCATATGTTTTTTTTTTTTGGGGGGGGGCATCACTGCCCTCTGGTGCTGGGTGTAGGAGGCCCAGCCTTGCTGCTGGATTTGAACCTCCAACCCAGTGGGCCGCAGTCCCGCGCACAACCGCTACGCCACCGGGGCTCAGCCCCCTTTTGCCCTTATGTAAGTACATGATTTCAAGCATGTACGTTTGAGAGTCTGTGGGAGACTGCAGGCCAGTGGTATCCCCCTTTTGGGAATCAGCCTCATGAAGCGTGCCCCGAGGCTTCCCCTCCCTCCCCAATGGCACTCACCCTCCAGGCCCGTCGTCGTCGTCGTCGTCGTCGTCGTCGGTGGGTTAGAAACGAGGAAGCTGACCCCGTTGGCAGGGTCCTCGTGGCTGGGCTAGGCTTGTGTTCGAGGCAGCTCTGTGTTCACCTCCACTTGGCGAGCTTGGCAGCACAGCCGTCGCAGAGCTGTCCGTGCGGGAGGGCGCCCCGTCAACCCAATGCCAGTGCCTGGGGTACCTGGCAGATCCTGGCGGGGGGCTAACCCCCGGCCCGCTTATTTTCCCCTATAGATGCCTCCATGTTCTCCCGTCGTCGCCCCTTGACCAGAACGGGAGCTAGCACTTTGGGGTGGTGACCCTTCATCAGTGCCCCGTGTCGTCGCCATCATGCCCGACCTTCCCCGTGTCTCTCTACGTACAGGAAAGAACGTCCTCTGAAACAGTCCTCGACTGAAATGGCATTTGATCGGGGTCCTGACGGACCAGCTTGGGAGACAAGGCGGTGAACACAGGTCTCAGGGAGAGGGGCCTCGATGGGCACCCGTCAGAGAGGCGAAGCCAAGGAAGGGCCTGGAAAGAGCCCCTCGACCAGTGGTTCTCAACCCTCCTCGTGTCGTGACCCTTTCATACAGTTCTTCATGTTGTGGGGACCCCCCGACCATAAAGGTGTTTCACTGCTACTTCATACTGTCGTGTTGCTACTGTGATGAGTTGGGCGACCCCGGTAAAAGGGTCGTTCAGCCCCCAAAGGGGTCACGACCCACAGGTTGAGAACCGCTGCTCTAGACTGTTGAACGTGTGCTAACCTGGCCACAGACTCCGAGGGAGAGCGATGATGGTAAGAAGGTTGGAGGGGCTGAGCCCCTGGTGGCCTAGTGGTTGTATGCTGGACTGCAGCCACAGGGTTTCTGGTTCAAATCTAGCAGCAACTCTCCAGGAGCAAGGCTGGGCTTCCCACTCCCATCAGGGCAGTGATGCCACCAAAAAAATAAATAAATAAATAAAGCTCGGAGGGACCAGCATTAAGCCCTTGGCAGCTGCCTGAGAGCCTTGCCGTACAAACCCACCCAGAGCTCCCATGGTGAAAGGCCTGTTTAGCCGCTCCTATGAAGACGATGACCCAGAAAACCCAGTGGGACTGTTCGGCTTGGTCACACACGCTCTCTAGAAGTCCAAATCAAAAACCCGGCTCACTGCCATCGAGTCCACGCTGGTTCTCAGGGACCCCCGTGGTTTTCTGGGACTGTAATTGCTTGCAGGACTAGGAAGCCCCATCTTCTTTCTCCCTCAGAGCTGCGAGGGGTTCTGAGCTGCGGACGGACGCACATTCAGATCTCAGCCCGATGCCTGACCACGACTGCCCAGGGCTCCTCCGCTCTGAGTCAGAATCAACAGCCCCCAGCAACAAGCGAGGGGCTTCTTTTACCCCGAAGTGACCACGGCCTTGCTAACAGTGTCTTGCCTTGAGTGCTGGGTTAAAATGTGTTGAACTACAGAGGGGCTTGGGGTCTCCTCTGCCCACCTATAGACAATGGGGCATCCTGCCACGAGGGCTCATAGGGAAAGGTTGAGTCCACTGGGGCACAGCCAAGCACCGGTGAAACACACAGTAGTCCTCTGGTTCCTCACCCCTCACTATCATGACCCCTGCCTTCCTCTCACTTTGGACTGGACCAGAGCAGGTGCACAGGTTACAGATAAGAGATTAAGAGTTCACGGCACATGGAATCCATGAACAGGAATGAGAATAGTGATACCAGAAGGGTAGGGGGAAGGAGGAAGAGGAAGGGAGGAAGGAGGACCGGATCACAATAATCGACACATAACCACACATCCCCCCTTCCAGGGGGAAGAACATCAGAAACCATGGGGGAAGAGAGACAGCAGTCAGTGTAAGATATGAAAATAATTACAATTTATCATTTATCCAGGGGTCACGGGTGGAGGGGGAGAGGGGAAAAAGAGCTGATATCAAGGGCTCAGTAGAAAGTAAATGTCTAGAAAAGAATGAAGGCAACAGGTACGAATGTGCTTCATATAATGATGTATGAATTGTTATGAGAGCTGCAAGAGCCCCCAATAAAATGACCTCTTAATAATTAGAAAGATGAATAGGTTTAAAAATGTGTAGAACTGAGTCAATGGACACCAAGAAGAGTCATCAGAGGTTCTGGTACGGACGAAGGCACCCTGCTCTTGAAAGCCCGACTTCTTGCTGGGAGGGGCTTGGAGGGGCCCGAGGAGATGCAGGGTGCAATGGATGGGAGCACAAGGCGTGGAGAACAGAACTCCACTCCAGCCACCGTTTCTCCCTGGGCATGGTCTCCTTTTTCTTCCTCTCCGAAGCCAGCCTCATCTGTTCTCCCTTCCGAGGGCTCACCAGGCCCCACCCTGCCCCCCACTCTGCCTCCACCGCTGGGAAAGGAGATGAGGCGCAGTCAGGCTGGCCAAGCCATCGGCCCAACCTCTGGCTTGCTCGTCCTCTCTCCTCCTGCCTTTGAACTCGCTGGTGGGGTTGCGCTGCTCATCTCAAGGTGAGCAGTTCGAATCCACGGACTGCGCAGTGGGGAAAGACCAGGCGTTCTGTTCCCATAAAGGTTCGAAGCCTTGGAAGCCCCGCGTAGGATTGCTGTGCATCAGAATGGACCCGCAGCAATGGGTTTGGGGGTCTTCAAGGCAAAACCACGGTACTCCTTGGTCAACTCATCTCTCATCAGTCAGGTTGCAAGTCTGGGCTCTCATTAGCCAATAGCTGCCCTTGAACCAGCGTTCCTGGTCCTAACAGCTATTTCCCAAGGGGTGAGATAATTGGTAAAGAATGTGGGCTGAGCCCCGGTGGCGTAGTGGTTGTGCGCGGGACTGTGGCCCACTGGGACGGAGGTTCAATTCAGCAGTGGGGCTGGGCCTCCTACTCCCACCACCGGAGAGCAGTGATGCCCACCCCCCCCCCAAAAAAAAAAAAAAAAGATTTTAAAAAGAATGTGGGCATTTAAGGCAAGTGGGTTAGTGTCTGGGATAAACCCAAGCAGAACTGCCCCTTAGCGTTTCTAAGGCTGTTATCTTGATGGAAGCAGACGGGCCCCATCTTTCTCCTGCAAATTACTGAAGTTCCTGTTAGCTAGGAAGAACGGAACCACTGTGCCCCCGATGCTCTGGGGACAAGCCCAAACCCAACTGTTAGGTAGCCAGAATCGGGACTAAGGGGAGGGCTGTCTCCCCAGATGCCTGCATAGGGCCCCCACAAAGGGGCTCCAGAGAAAGCAGGCACCCACCAGACCCCTATGGGAAGATCTGAACGGAGCATGCTCAGACACTAGTCCCCTAGGCTCAGCTGGGAGGTCTACCTGGGCGCACAGTCCAGGTTCAGCCACATGACATCACCCAGGTGCGCTTAAACTCAGCCAGTGAGGTCAGTCAATACCTTAAACCCGCCTCCCCAGCTGGAGGAGAGAAAAGCCTGCCACAGGATGGTCACATCTCTGACTCTTCCCTTATTTGGCTTCAGAGGAGGGCGGGGCACGCATGCGCTGCCTGGGCCCGGGGGGGCCCCAGCTCCCTCTCAGGTCTCTCTTAGGGCGATCTTTTAGGATTTTCTGCTCTTGGCCCCTGGGGTTTCCTGCAAATCCCCGAAACTTCCCTCTTCCCCATAAATGTCCCTCTGATTGGGCTGAGCCCCGGTGGCATAGTGGTTGTGCGTAGGATTGCAGCCCACTGGGTTGGAGGTTCAAATCCAGCAGCAGCTGTCCAGGAGCAAGGCTGGGCCTCCCACTCCCACCACCAGAGGTCAGTGGTGTCCCCCCCCCCCCAAAAAAAACAAAGCAAACAAAAGTCCCTCAGCCTCAGCCACGTGAATTCTTCAACATGGTGAAGCAGGAACCCAGGTATAAACTGCTCCTGAAACCCAACAGAGACTGAATGGCTACGGGAAGAGGAGCAGCCGGTGGTTGGAATGGCTGACCTTGTGGTTAGGCTCTTGAGTTGGTCAGCAGGGCTCGTTACCACAAGGCCCCGACTGTGGGAAGGTGCACAACAGGACCAGGCCGCAGGTGCAAGAGCCAGCAAGATTGTCCCGGAGATAGCGACATGCTGCTCAGCCGAAGAAGACGCACACAGGACAGACTCGTCTCTGCACTCGTCACCGAATTCTCTTTGATATTCTCACTTCTAACACAAGTCTTTGAATCTGAGAAAATAGTAAAAAAAAAATTTAAGCATAATAAATAATATTTTTTTCTTCCGGCATCACTCCCATCTTCCGGTGGGAGTAAGAATCCCAGCTTTGCTGCCGGAGAGCTGCTGCTGGATTTGAACCGCCAACCCTGTGGGCTGCAGTCCCACACACAACCACTACGCCACTGGGGCTCAGCTAATAAATAATAAATTTTTAAAAATAATATTTTTGTTTGTTTGGTTTGGGTTTTTTTTTTGGGGGGGGGGAATCACTGTCCTCTGGTGGTCCTGGGAGCTACCCAACCTTGCTCCCAGAGAACTGTTGCTGGATTTGAACCGCCAAGCCCGAAAAAAAAAATATTTTCAAAGAAAGGAAATAGGAGGACACATTCGACCTCCTTTGACTACACCGGGGAGAAAGCGAATCCACGTCTTCCCCAGGCCAAAGCCGAGGGCAGTGAGGCAGAGGTCCCACATGCCCCCACTAGCCGTATTTCTTTCTCCTTGTTCTGATATGGACTGTCCTCCCACAGGACTCTCCTTCTCGACTGGGGGCTGGTCATCTTCTGCAGGGCCCACACAGAACTCACAGACAGTCGTCACCACTTGGGGTGTTAGGCAAGCCGGGCTCCCTGGCGGCGGAGCGGAGCGGTGAGGAGTCGGGCGGTGATTCTCTGTGGGAGAAAGACGGGTTTTCTCCTCCCCTGAAGATCTGCTTTGTCTGATAGGGGCCCTACGAAGCAGCATCGATTCAGTGGCAGTGAGTCTGGTGGTTGGTTTCGTGAGGGAAGATGAAGGGTACAGCGCTTGGTCCACAGCGTTGCCTCGCCTCAGCCGGCAGCCAAGTCTCTAGGGACCTCAGCCTCTCCATCACAAGGTGCCTTAACCTCTACCTCCAAGGGCCAGCGAGCCCACCTGCTGCTCCCCTGCCCAGCCTTATCGTTTCCCCCAGGCTCCTCCGCTCAGTCGCATGGACTGTCGGCCTCATCCTCCATTCTCAACCTGCACCACTTCAGACAGGGATCTCCCCTGATGCCTCTTCTTCCTTGACGGTCCTGGGACTTCTCCCTCTGCTTCTGAGCTGGCTTTCTTACACACAAGGGAATGGCAACCGAAGCCAACTATTCCCCTGTGACTGTTCCACTACTCTCCTTGCGTACTTCCACCCAACCATTTGGTGGGGGTTATGGAGACAGGGATAGAAGCGCGATCTTCAGAAATTTCACTTAGCCCCCGTACCTGTTGTTTCACGCTGCCTCTCTGAGGATGCCCCACCGCTCCTGTGGCAGACTGGCTAAACTCTGCCGTTGAGCTCAGCGATCCACACTTGTGGTAGCCCCGTGTGTTACAGAGTGAAATTGCTCCGCGGGGCTTTCTTAGCTGTCGTCACCTCTACAGAAGCAGGTCCCCAGGCATCTTCTCCCAGGGGGCGGTGGGTGGGTTCCACTCACGGTTGAGCATGTGCCTTCAGGGTTCCTTACATGGGTGGTCGAACCCCCAAATCGAACCCATTACCCATCAGTCACTTCTGACTCTTAGGGACCCCCGAGAGCAGAGTGAAAGGGTCACAGGGTCCTAAGCCTGTCAATCGGCATGGAAGCAGAGTCCCACGCTGTTCTCCTGTGGCGCGGCCAGTGGCTTCGAACCACCAACCTTTTGGTGCACAGCTAAATGCTCAAACCCTGCACCGCCAGGTCTTCTGTCGCTCACAGTCTCTCTCTCTCTGGGTCAATGTGTTCACGTCTCTTCCTCAGAGAGCGCTCATTTTGCTCAACCGTCCATCTCTCTCTCTCCGTGGCAGTGCTTCCCAAGGGTGACGAGGTTGACCTCAGTCTCGGGAGGTGAGACGTCACTGTTGATCTGCCATCTTGATGGTCCAGGTCGTCTTGTCATAAATTGGCCCAAGAATGAGATTAGAATCAATATCGGCCGATGACACAGAAGAGACATCTGCTGGGAATCAGGGTGGGGCAGGGTGTGCTTCTGAGGACCCTTTTCTTCTAAAAGAATGCCTTGTCTTTTTATGGAAGACACCTTTTGGGGACGTGATGCTAGAACAGCTGTAGCCGCCTTTGGAGCATGAGGGGAGCGTGTGGAGGACACCCAGCACACGGAAGACGGGAAGATGGGAGAAGAGGAGAAGCTGGGGCCCGCAGCGACATGTGAGAGTCTGCATGACCTCACTGACAGGCTGAAAAAAACGAGGGAGGTGTGGTCAGCCATCCAAACAGATGAGTTTGGAAAATGTTTCCAAGAATGGAATCGGAGATTTGACAAATGTCTTCATGTTAATGAACAGTACTTTGAAGGTGATCAGGTTTTTTTTTTTAGGCATCACTGCCCTCTGGTGGGAGTGAGAGGCCCAGCCTTGCTCCTGGAGAGCTGTTGCTGGATTTGAACCACCAAGCCAGTGGGCCGTAGTCCCGCACTCAACCACTACACCACCGGGGCTCAGCCCTGTTGTTGTTTTTTTTTAAATGTAAATGCATAGCTATGGGAAAATTTCTTTTTTTTGGGGGGGGGGGAGTTAACCCTTCATATGTCCAGTAAAAGATCCAGCTATGTCTTGAGCTACAAAGAACAGAAAAAACCAACTCAAAGCAGCCTAAACAATGAGGAGGTACGCCTTCCCGCCGTGCGGAAGCCGAGCAGCCTGTCGGTGAGCTCATGTAGTGACTCTCACATGTCGCCTCGGACCCAGCTTCATCTCCCGTTTTCCCGTCTACTGGAGCCCTTGATAGCGGCTCCTCATTCCCCCCTCCCGACACACATCTTAGCTGATTTTAAAGTATGCAGGAGCTCCTCGTTCTGTTGAAATGACTGCCCCTTGGCCTAGCTACACATTTTTTCACAAACAAATTAAATGTTCTGGAATTCCCATTTTTTACAAGGCTACCCATAATTTGCCATGACCCACACAACCAAAATTTCTCTGCCAATGCATCACAAGTCAGCATCTTCTTGGTATTTTCTTTTTTCTTTTTTTTTTTTGTGGGCATCACTGCTCTCCGGTGGTGGGAGTAGGAGGAGGCCCAGCCCCACTGCTGGAATTGAACCTCCGTCCCAGTGGGCCGCAGTCCCGCGCACGACCACTACGCCACCGGGGCTCAGCCCCTTCCTGGTATTTTCTGCTCTCAGTCACGCTGCCTGGACAGCCACAGCCACATCAGCTTTGGGTTCAACTTCAATTTCTAGGCAGTTCCGTTGATGTGCTGCAGTTCCAGGTTTTGAATTCGCAGCAACAAAACTTGACTTGCCTGTGCTACTAAGGGTATTCTCTGAGAACTCCCCCGTCCTATTGTCTCACCTTTCATCGGGATGGGCTCAACACCAGATCTCTGACTCATCTGGTCACCCAGCTGGCTTCCATTTGCTTGGCATAGACTAGGGAGCATGTCCAGTGTTCCACTCACTTGTCGAAATGTTTCCATTGGAGTGCTGGCTGTTACTGGAGCTTGCTCTCCTCCCCACCCCCCATCCATGTCTTCAGTGCTTTTTCATTCAGTACTATGGTTATTGATCATATGCCACCTCCTTAAACGCTCGACGACAGGGATATGAGAACAGTAGGCATCTGACTCATCACGCCCTGCTGGGGCCGGAAAGCAGCGATTCAGAGATGCCCTGTGGCGGGCTGCCTCGGTGGGAGTTCTGAGTGGCACGTCATAGACTCCAGGGCTGAAGCAACCCGAACTGAAGCAAAGGGGCATTTATCAGGAGGACATCCGGTCACTGCATTGGAGGGACAGCCTGGGGATGCCCAGGGGACAGAGCCGCGTTGCTGTTCAGGAGTCACGAAGCAGCAGCCTGGCAGCAGAAACAGCCTGCTCAGTTCACCCCCACTGCTGCCAGCCCTGCCACCCCGCCGGGCACTGCACGCACGCACGGCCTCTAGTCCATGGTTTCCTGCCCATGATCAGTGCTTCTGATTCAGTCTCGGGCTAGATTACGAAACTGGGGACGGGGCCGCGGGAACAAAATCATATTAAAGACATGGAACCAAAGAAGCAGAGAATGGGAACTGTTGATCACTCCAGCCAACACGCCAGGCTCAGGGGAAGGGCCCTCTCCTGGCTGCAGCTTGCTGTCGAAGGTCCCAGTGTCTCCAGGGAAGAGTCCCCTGACGTCTAAGACACCTGTGAGGCTGGTCTGTGGTGCCGTCTGCATTGAGCCTGACTATTGGATTAGGATCCCAGGGCTTCCTGTCTTTGTCTTTTCCTTTGCTCTTTCAGGAAAGATTGGACAGGGAAGTTCTAAAGAGTCGGTAGAGATGGTCAATGTCAACCTTTTTCTGATCTAAAGATACTGTATCTTTCTTAGTTCTTGATTTCCACGTTTCTGAAGTTAGCTAACACGGGGCTTCTCAGGAGTCTCTTGGGTGTCCTGGTGTTTGGCCCTCGATGGTATCTGATTCTAATTAATCTTTTTAGGTAAAAGCCCTAATCTTTTCTCTGTCCCCTCTCCATGCCTGTTTGGACATAGACATAATCACTTCTCACAAACCATAGGGCTTTAATCATCACCCAAAATGCTTTCACCTGTCACTCCACCGTCTCACCCTGTCTTTACAGTCAATGGAACGTCAATCTCCATTTTTGGGGAACTGCCTATGCATCTTGTTAATCCCACACAAGTTCCATCCTTTAGCACCTCACAAGGGAATTGTAAGGACTGCTTTTCCAAATTGCCTTTCCGACTCCCATTTATGTCTCTTATGTGTTTTCCAGCTCTGTACCAGACCAAGCCTCCGAACACATCACTTGCCTCTTTTAAGATGACAGTGGAGACGAGTGTGGTCTTTCGAGTTCTGCTGATCACTAGTTTTATGACCTTGGGGAGGGAATTGCATTATCCACCTTCAACTTCCATAACTGAAAGCATGGCTCATAAAAGCTACTGTTATAAGCATAGGCTAATCATGATGGTGCCGACTTCACGATGATGACATAACGTACGAAGAGCCTTAAGCCCAGTACTTAGCCTAAGATCCGAATGTGATCGACAGCAGCTAATACTTAGGCTTGAAAATGCACAGTCCTACAATCAGCATTGCTAATCAGGGCCTGCTGAGTTTGCACCTGCACTTTGCTCCACTGGGAATTGCTCTATCTGGGCATCACCTGGTGGAGATGAGCAAAGGGCGGGCCCAGCCCCGCAGCTGCCCCTAACGGGCTGATTGAGCTTCCCTTCTG
>PVJH01040222.1:0-15847 GCA_004026705.1 Nesogale talazaci
AAAAACTGACTATCAACTTCATATGGAAAGGGAAGAAGCCCAGAATAAGCAAAGAACTCCTCAAAAAGAAGAATGAACTAGGAGGACTTTCCTTACCAGACTTTAAAGCTTATTATACAGCCATAGTTGTCAAAACAGCATGGTACTGGTATAATAACAGATACATAAACCAAAGGATAAGAACAGAAAACCCAGAAATAAAATCCAGAAGTGAAGTTAGCCAAGCACAACATACAGACAACTGATCTTTGAGAAGGGCTAAAAAATATCAATTTGAAGTAGATGTCCTCTTTAACAAATGGTGCTGGAAAAACTGGATAGCTACCTGCAGAAAAACGAAACAAGGCCTTTGCCTCACTCCATCCACAAGAACAAATTAAAAAAAAAAAAAAAGAAAAAATTGAAGCTGGACCACAGACCTTGAGGTAAAAGTCCAAACTACTGGGATGATCAAAATATCAAGTGGGGGGCTGAGCCCCGGTGGCATAGTGGTTGTGCACGGAACTGCGGCCCACTGTGACGGAGGTTCAATTCCAGCAGTGGGGCTGGGCCTCCTACACCCACCACCAGAGGGCAGTGATGCCTAAAAAAAAAAAAAACTAAATGCAAAATATCAAGTGGGACAAAGCTAAGAATCTTAATGCAGGGAATACATGGTCTACCAGAAATAAGGAAGGATACACACTCAGAGAAAGTTAAAATAAATAAGTGGGACAAATTAAAGGTAAAACACTTGTGTACATCAAAAGACTTCATTAAGAGAGTAATAAGAGAGCCCACAGACTTGGAAAAGATATAAAGCAATGACATATCAAACAAAGGATATATTACTAAAATCTACATTAGCCTACAAGCTTACAATAAGGAAAAAAATGAATTGCCTACTGTGTTAGTCCAGGTAAACTAGAGAAACAAATTCATAGACACACATATGGATATAAGGGTAAGTTTTATATACAAGAGAAATGAAACATTGAGAAAGCATCCTAACCCAGTCTAGTTCAAAGTCATAAGTCCGATATTAGCCCGTATGCCTGATACCAGTGTATATCATCTCCTTCTGACTCACAAAGTCACAGGCCAGTGGATGTAGAATCCCAGTGCTGGCAGGGGTCTCCCCATGGCTCCTTGCTTCCAAGGCTCAGGCTCCATCAACAGCAACCATTGGTGGTAGAAGTATCTCAGCGCTTCTCCAGCTTCTGAGGTCTGGTTCTATCAGGGTAAGGCCACATGGTTTCTCCTCCAACTCCTCCAGCTCCTGGGACGCTACCATCTTGTCCATAGTTCCTTGTCTTAGAAACTGACTCCCCAAAACTGGGGAGATGACACCTCATCTCCATGAGGGGAATATCTCGAGATTTCCCAGAAGTCTCAGGAGAAGGCTTCATTGGCTACTCAATGGCTATCTCCAGATTAACAGGCCCAACTCTATCCCTACATCTCAATCATGAAATTGGCTCAACAAATACATGGCCGCCACACCTATTGAGGAGGTGCACAAAGATTGAATAGAAGATTTATGAGAAAGAAAACCCAAAATAAACAATAAACAAATTAGAATATGTTCCCAATTATTAGCCATCCGGAAATGCAAACTAAAACAACTATGAGATACCACCTATCAGCCTCAAAGATAGCCTAATTAAAAAAGTCAAAAAGCAAAAAATGTTGGAGGGGGCGTGGTGAGATAGAAACTTTCATTCACTGCTGTTGGTCTTGTAGAAAAGTACAGCCATTGTGGAAAATGATTTGATGATACCTAAAACAGGGACAGGGAATAGCAAGGGTTCTAAAATTGACAGTGAGGAGAGTGTAGTGTTCCTGGTCCTGGTGGGTCAATTGAAACATATCTGAGAGAACTTACTAAGAGGTGAAGGATGGGTAAACATGGTAGAGGGGTAGGTGGGAAGGAAAAAGGGAACGAATAACAAAGAAAAAATTATATATGTGTACAGGAAGATGAATATCTATGATTATAAATATATAAAGATAGGTATGTGCATCTATATATGAAACAGATGAATTTTGGACCTCGATTTAAATCTCACTTCAATACAAGAACAGTTTCTTCTAATAACATTGCATTGGATGATACTCACATTCCGGAGACGATTGCTGAAGACAAAATGGGTGCAGAAGCAAATCTGGTGAAAAAAGCTGATGGTGCCCAGCTATTGAAAGTTATAGCCTCTGAGTCTTAAAGGCTCGAAATTAAACAAGTGACCATCTAGCAGGGAAGCAACAAAGCCAGCATGGAAGAAGCACACCAGTTGGTGTGATCATAAGGTCGACAGGCATAGATATCAGCAATTCCAAAACAAGCAATAAAATTGATGTGAAGGAGCATGGACAAAGTGGAGGCCCATAACCCACCTGACAGCCCCTCTGAGAAGACCCACACAGAAAGGATGATATTTCTAGGCTATGGGATAGCACTGATGAATTACATAACTATCCGCTAGATGTGTGCCCTTACCAATATGGATTTTGTATTATCTCATTATTCTTGTCAGACCTCCAATTATGATCATTTGATGCATGAAAGGCAAGATGGATAACCCTTCAGAAACAGTAACAGGAGCAACGACTCGCTGAAGATGCAGGAAGGGATGGGAGAGGGGAAGAAGGGGAAAGGGGAACTGATAGGTATGAGGACAGTATAAACCCACACAGGGGAACACAAAAGTGCATGTGAAAGGATACAATGAAGGATGTAAGATACGACAAAAAAGGGCAGAGCCCCGGTGGCGTAGTTAGTGGGTGCGGGACTGCGGCCCACTGCCTTGGCAGTTCAAATCCAGCAGCACTCCAGGAGCAAGGCTGGGCCTCCTACTCCCGCCAGAGGGCAGTGATGCCTCCCCCCACCCCCCAAAAAAAAGATATGGCAAAAAAGTAATAATATGTAGTATTATAGTTGGAGTTCTTGGAGGGTGGGGGATAAAGAGAAGCTGATATCAAGGAATTCAAAAAAAGAATATTATGAAACTGATGGTGGCAGCAATTGTACAATTAATGTTTGATCTAATTGAAGTATGAATTGTTACAATATTTGTTAAAGCTCCCAATAAAATGAAAAGGGAATAGAAAAGAAAAAGAGAAAAATGTGTTGTTGTTGTTTTTTAAATTACAGCCTTGGAAATCCTACATTGTGTTGTTATGTGTTGGAATTGGCTCAGTGGCAGTGGGTTTACTTTGAGTTATGTTTATTGCTACCCTCCACAAATTGGGACTTAGATCCATGGAAGAAAGGGGAGGGGTGATGAATGCTAGACAGGCAAGTAGCAGTTATATCTGCTTTGTCATCCTGGACTCCTCTCTTCGTCACCCACCACTACCAACCCATCAGGAAGTCCTATCTGCTCCACCCCCAGAATACTTAACAAATTCAACTGCTTCTCTTTGTCTCTGCTCATGAAATCCTGGCCCAAGTACCTTCATCTTTCGCACTGATCACCACTCCCTCCTAACTGGTCTCCCTCTTATATTGTTACTCTTTCTCCACACAGGAGTGTAGGTAATTGTCTAAAAATGCATGAATATTGTTCTACTGTGTTACTTTTTGACGTTCTCCCAAGAATCTCATTCATTATTTGGGATTCTACAAATGCAGACCCTAAGGGAAGCGGGTGAGTACAAGTCATTCCTTGAGAGGCACAAGAAGCACCAGGTAGGGGCGGTATGGAGGGAAAAGGGGAGAAGGTAGCCTAAAGAGAGTATGTTAACTCTCTGGCTCCCCCGGGGGTGCTGCTGAACTCTAGTTCTTTCATAGACCTAACAAAGAAACCAAACCAATCCTAACGTTGCCTCCTACTCAAGGCAGACGCATGCATGAGTGTCAGCGTAGACCTGTCAAGGGCTGATTTTTTGGAAGGAGGTCTTCAGGGTCTTCTTCTGAGGTGCCCCTGGGTGGGCTCAACCCTCCAACCATTCTGCTAGCTGCCACCAGTATGAACATTTCACACCGCCCAAGGACACCTTTCATAGGTGTCCCAAACCAAGACAATCAAAAACCCTCTCTGACTCACCATGACCCTGTAGGACAGGGTAGAACTGCCCTGTGCGTTTCTGGGACTGTAACTCTTTGTGAGAGGAGGAAACCTCCTTTCACCCTAAAATGGGATAAATAATTCAAAAGAGAATGTCGGGATCACAAATGATTGTCATCAATTTGCCTGGTTTAGCCTCATTTGAAAGTAGCTACATTTTTGTGTTGTTCTTTTTGACACACAAAAAGTATGCATATCACAACTGTAATAATACAAATAAACTCCAAGTAGGGCATATATATGATTTATTTGAAATAGTTGTTAGAAGTCAGTACATTAAGGTATACATCATTTAGTGACACTAGCAATTGAATATATGTGTCATCTATCATTAGCTGGTATTATTCTACCTATAAATCTGAAGTGTACATACAGATGAATGCTAATTACATAATCTTGCCTAGATCTCATTTTCCATTGGCTGACTAACATGTTACTAATATAGCTCACTTACATTAGCTGACCTCCTGCCTTTACTTTCACTTATTTTTCAATTGCTCCATAAAATAATCATTACAAGCCACGGTCAGAGCTGCCACCATGACCACAAATTCATTAAAATCCACTTCATTGTCCTTATTGGCATCCAGGTCCTGCATTATCTTATCAACCAACTGGGGATCCTTTTGGCACTAAAAAGAAAAAGGAAAATGTCTAACTTCTCAGGCTCATGGAGATCGTTGAAGTAACATATGCCTTTGATCCCCATTACATTTTAATCTCCACCTTTAACATCAAAAGACATTGCCCAAGGGCCTATTTGCTGGAAGGCTTGTACCAGTCACACATTCTCAAGGTTTCTAGCTTCTGTCCCCCAACCCCATCCAGACTCACACCATCATGGCGCAGACCTGAAGACCAAGAAGGATAAACAATCGCGGATCAAAATGAGCTCCTGGTGCTACATTTGCACCAGGCATTTCACATGCATTTGCAGCTCATCAGAGGTGGGGAGCCCAGGACATTAGGCGGCAGTGAAGTAGGGGGCAAAGGAAGAGGCTTTAAAGCCAAAAAAGGAGTGTGTAGCTACACCATTTACCAACAAGGGGACTTAGAGCCACTCTCTTTTCCATTTCCTTATTTATAAAAAGGAGAATATCTCCACCTGTAAATTGGAGGGATGGTGCCACACAACTTTTGGAAACACGTAACCCTCGTGTTGCAAGAGTTAGCAACATGAATGGGTGGATGCCAGTTCATTTTAATTTCAGATCAACAAGTCATGTTTGGCGTAAGTATTGCCCCAACTTGGGCATGCTGTCAGGAGAGACATCCCTAGGGAAGGACACCGTGTTCGGTAAAGTTCAAGGGCAGGGAGAGAGAGGAAGAACCTTGATGAGATGGACTGGCCCTGAGACAGCCACAAGGAGCTCAAACATCACAAAAATTGTGAGGATGGTGCAAGCCAGGTGGTGTACAGATGAGCCGGTGCCAGCTTGACCACACCTGTCAACAACATGCCCAATCGTTGCATCTGAGGCAGGTTTTGTTTTATCTACCAGCCCTACTTAGCACAGCACCCAACATAATTTTTTTTAAAAAAAAGGATCATCCCATATGCAGCTCTTAGCAGGAAGACTGCACCCTAAGAGATCCAGTGGGTTGGACTGCAAACATCAAGCCCCATTAAAAGGAGTGGTTGATGAAGAATGCTTGTGAATGGAGATCATGGAGATCATTTCCTCAAAATTCCCCATGGGCCTCTCCTGAGCAACCAACCTCTGAGTCAGTAGGTCTCCACCTTCCTCACGCTGCAACTCTTTCATACGATCCTCAGGTTGTGGTGACCCCCTTCCCCCCAACCATAAAATTATTTTCATTGCTACTTCATAACTGTAGTTTTGCTACTGCTATGAGTCGGGCAACCTCTGTGAAAGGGGCATTCGACCCCCAAAGGGGTCTGGACCCACAGGTGGAGAACCGCTGCACCAAATGCTTGGAAAGTGAGAGTGAATTGATCAAATCAACTTGGTGGAAACAAGGATCAATTTCACTTGAATAAATCAATGACCCACTGAAGCATTTGTGGCAAACTACATGTGTACTTATAAGTATATGATTCTGGATTAGATGATATAGAAGAGAAAAATTCCCATGGACTTGTAAAATGACTTAAAATATATCATGAATAAGTATTACTGTTAAAAAGTAGTTTTGCTGTAAGCTCTTACCAACGAGTGTGGTGAGAAAAAGATTACTCAAATTAAAATTGGCGTGGTCTTAGAGACAAGGCTAACAGAAAATCCTGTGAAGGTGGCCCAATCAAACCAAACATACCACCCTAGAGTCCATGTGGACTCTTAGCAAACCCTGAGAACAGGGCAGAACTGCCCCCGGGGCTTTCTAAGACTGTAATTCTTGATGGGAATAGAAAACCCCACTTTTCTCCCAGAAAGAGTGGTATATGGTCCTAAAATCAATTCAGTGCAACTCCAAAAACATCAGGGTGAAATGTTTTCCTCAGCAAACTATCAAACACTAATCTCTAAGGTTTCACGCATGGATTTATTAAACCTCTTGCTATTTTAAGACTGGAATCTGGCCTTTCCCACTGACAGATATACCAGGCCCCTCCGTGTCAACCATCCCAATCAACTGGTGTATGGCTGACGAAGCTGACCCAGGCTTAGGAAAGGATTTGTCATCACAACAGAAAGCCACCCAGGCCTCCTTCTCTGACCCAGCCCAGAAGATTCATTTGCAGACACCTGGAAGTCCGTCTCAGCTGGCGCTCTCTCTGCTGCTGAATCATTGATGGGAGCCTCACATGTAAGTTTTTAACACTTGGAAACCCTAACCATGACAAAAGAGAACACAAGACGTGATACACCGTGCACAAAGTTCTCCAGTCTTTACCTGGGTCCTCAATATGAATCCTCTGCTTCAGAGACAGAATTCTAGGAGACTAGCAACAGAAATCTGGTCCCTGAAGCCCGTACTTCATACCCCTGGACAGGAAGGGGGCAGAGAAGCGGAGACTTACCGAGAGGAATTCTGTGAGCTCGAGCTGCAGGAGCAGTTTCAGTTCCCCCTTGCTGAGCTTGAATCTGTCTCCCTCCTTGCAAGAGTACTGGTGGAAGATGCGAATCATACTGTCCATGGCCATCTCCAGCTGGGTGGGCATGCTGGCCGCAGGATAGACCGCACTGGGGGCAGTTCACCAAATGCAGGCAGGAAACACTGTTCAAAATAGTGATGGGGAAATGTCACCGTTTTTCACGAACACAGCATAGGACCATTGCTTAAGCTACCCCACTAAGTAATGAACCTCAGGCAAATCAAATGCCCTGCTCACTCCAGGACAAAGTGCAAGTGAGACCTTGCGAGATAGCTGAAAGTTTCCTCTTCCCGATCCCCACGGCCCCACAATGGAACAGGAGCAGCAGGCTCCTAGGTTGGCAGACAGACAACTACAGGGTCCGGTTCAGACAGGGGACTTGAAGAACAAAGTGCCAAGAGACAGGGTAGGCATACCCAACCAGTACCTGTGCAGGCAATCTGCTCGGTCAACAGGTGTTTACAGTGAAGCTGTACGGTTTTATAGCTGGGGTGCCAAGGAGGCACACCTGGTCCCCGAGAACATGACAATTCCCAAGGACAAGAGATGCACCTTGAGGTGCTTCTGGGGCTGTTTTTAATCACCGGGATGAACAGGTGTGAGCTGTCGTCCCCTTGGGGCAGCCAGAAAGGGCAGGAGCCTGCTGCGGAGCAGAAGATGAGAAGGAGAAGCCGGGAGAGGATGCCTCCGTGAGCCCTTCATTAGAGGAGTTCTGCTGGAAATGCAATTAGTTGCTAGGAAGTTGATGACGGAAAGCGCTCTAAAATTAGACAAAGACGCACGCCTGTAAACTCCAGGAGGAAGGTCAAGGGGAGACACACAGAGCGCACCACCTAAGACAATGAGCCCAACCCCAAGCCACGCCCCCCCGTGGCCATCCAGTCTTTTTCACCTCACAGCGATCCTGAAGGACAGGGTCAACCTGCCCTACGGCATCTCCAAGGCCCCAGGCTCTGGGCAAGCGACCCCCAGGCCTTGTGTCCCACCCACGACGCTCCTGGTCCGTTGGAACTGACAACATCTGTCCACCTCGCTGCCGCAGAGCAGAGGGCGAGTTCGCATCGCTGGTGTTCCCGATGCGCAGGCGAGGGCTTTCACCACTGCGCCACTAGGGTTCTCCAAACAAAAGCAAACTGACTGCCAACGAGTCAGTGCTGACTGCCAGCTGCAGCCCTGCAAGGAGGTCTGGTCATGCCGTGCTGACGCTCGGCTGCGCTCCATCTGCATGGTCGGCTGTTCAAAACCGTCCGCAGCGCCGAGGGAGGCGGGCTGGGCTTTGAACTCCCCTTCTGGGAAACGCACAGGGATTGCTTGCAGTCAGCGTTGAAGAAGGCAGCGAGTTTGAGCTGTTTGGAGGGACCTTGTAGGGCAGGGTCGGAGTGCCCCTGTGAATTCGCGAGGCCAACTCTGCAAAAGAGAACAGAGCTGTGTGGAAAGGAGGCAGGGCTCTGGGCGGACTGGTGCCTCCTGACCTACAGCACAGCCATGAACTGCCCCACAGGCTCCTGATAGGAGCAGGTCACCAGGTCATGCCTCCTCTAAAGCTGTGGCTGGGGTCGGACCTCCAACCTTTCAGAGAGCGGCTGGCTACTAAGAGGTGAGGATTGAGAGTGAGGCGAACGTCTGCAGTGGCAAACAAATTCATCTCAAACGAACAAACAGAAAGATGGTCCAGAACACACATTCTCATGATCATTTTCATTACAAAGAAAGCAATGAAAATAAGATTATACCAACTTATTTTAAATCATTTTATGGGGGACTCCTACAGCCACTGGTACCAATCTAAATGAAAAGATATGGCTACTCGGGTTCCAGTTCATACATGCACATGTTTATCCAGGAGCCAGGGGGAGGCGACAGGCAAAGTCTTTCAGTGGGATATTTGTCTGCGTCTCAGGACTCACCGACCCACTGACATCTAGCCAGTTTTGACTCATGGAGACATGGAAGGGTTTCTGGAGCTGTCCATCTTTATGGGAGCAGATAGCCTCAACTTTCTCCCCTGGAGCTACTGGTCGGTTTGAGCTTTTTCACAATTATATACTCCAAAATATTAAGCAAGCTATTTACCAGCATTTGATGTGGAAGTTAAGTTGTGTATTCTCCCTGAAGCTCCCAGTTATCTGAGGCCTTTGTGTGACTCACAATAGAGCTGACTCCCCTGCTGTTTAGTTAATGGTTCCCTTCTCTTAAAGCCTGTGGGCGGGGGTTCAAGAGCCACTGTCAATGGCTGCTAACCAGGCAGACCTGCATATCTACCTCCAGGAGTCTGAAGTCTTCTCTTATCACATCCTTCTCCCCTCCATCACATAGGCAGGCATCCCTAAGACCATGCCCCTTGTCACCATATAGCCCTAAAATAGCCCACACCTGTGACGTTTGTCCTTACCAGTAACTAGGGGCCTGGCATGACTCCAGAGGGTATATGAAGATTAGTTATAGGATAGAGGTTCGCTCTCCTGCCTCTCTCCTGCCCCTCAGTGCCGAATACTCCTCTCCGTCGTCATGTAATCCCTTTCCCCACTCTCTCTCTCTCCATGTGGACCACCAAGCAGGGCGGAGGTGAGCATGTTACCCTGATGTGAAATGTGTCTGACTCTTCTTGTGTCTCTCTCTCTTGCTCTCTATATCCTTATTATCATAAATGATAATTATCGCTGTACAACTGTGCCTGTTGCACCCGTAATGTATGTATCAGAAACTGGCCTCTTCTGATAGAAAAGTGAAGAGGACTTGACATGAAAATGGAAGACTACAGAGTTCAGTATGGATGATACCTTGGTGTGAAGAAAACAAAGGCTCTCACCTCGAGAACAATGAACAGCATCCTGATAAATGGAGAAAAGGTGGAGGTGGTCAAAGAATCCATGTCACCTGTATCCACAACCAACACTCTCCGCAACTATTGTTGCTGCTAGGGACCACTGTGTTTACTCTGACTCTTGGTAGCTCCAAAGACAACCCAGAGAAGCCCCGCCCAGCCTTGTGTCACCCTAGTCATTCCTATCATGGATGAGCCCATTCCACTCATTTTCTGACCCACTACTATACTAAGCTTGATGTCCTTTTCCAGGGACGGACTCTCCTGATAGCATGTCCAAAGCACACGAGACAAAAATCCCACCAGTCTCACTTTTAAGGAGCATTCTGGTTGTACTTCTTTTAGGATAGATCATTCTTTTGAGAACCTACACAGCATTTTCAGTATTCTTCGCCAGTACCATGAATCAAGTGTAGCAATTCTTCTGCCATCTCTTATTCATCGTCCAACTGCCACATGCATGTGAGATGGTTGAAAATACTTTGGCTTGGGTCAGATGAACCTGAATCTTCAAAGTGACATCCTTGACCCTCAACATTTTAACTAGCCTTGTACAATAGGTTTCCCAAAAACAATATGTCATTTGATATTTTGACAGCTGCTTCCATGAGCATTGGCTGTGATTTGAGGAAAATGGAAACTTTGACAACTTCTGTCTGTTTTCCGTTTATTATGAGGCTGTCCTTCGGTCCACTTGTGAGGATTTGGGTCTTCTCGACCTCGAGTTGTAATACAAACCAAAGGTTGCAACCTTTGAGCTTCACCAGCAAGTCCTCCTCACTATCATCATCTGTATATCAAAGACAGTTAATAAGTCTTCCTACAATTCTAGCCAAGTTCCTCCTCAGACAATCTAATGACAAATAGGTTGCTCAGCTTACATCTTGAAGAAGTATGGTCACAGGATACAACCCTCAAGTACCACTTCCTGAAGGAAACCGTGCAATATTCCCTCGTTCTATTTCCTCGACTGCCTCATGGTCTACATACAGTTTCTGCAAGGACAGGATAAAGTGCTCCAAAATCCTCTCTCTTCATTCCAAAGCATATGTTCTGTTATGGTCGATGTGTATCGTCAACAAAACACAAGCAAACATCCTTTTTGGGATTCTTTGCTTTTGGCCAAGATCCATCTGAGCTCAGCAACAATATCCATGTCCTCTTCTGAATCCAGATGGAATTCTTGACAATTCCTTGGTGATGCCTGGCTGCAGCTCTTGTCAAATGCTCTTCTGCAGACTTCTCTTACATGTGAGAGTAATGATTTTGTCCTGTTGGATCACCATTCTTTGGAATGGGCATAAATATGAATTCTACCAGTTCATTGGCCAAATAACTAACTGTTTTCTAAATTTGGCATGGATGAGTGACTACTTCCAATGTTTCCTCGGGTTATAAAACATTTCAATTGGTATCCGTTCGACTCTTAGAGCCTTTTCTCCATAATGCCTCCTTCCAGTGCAACTTGAACTTTTTCTTCCTTGTCATTGATTTTTGATTCTAAGCTACGTCTGATATAGTTGAATGTTAACCAGTTCTTTTTAGTATTGCAACTCAATGTCTTCTTTCCATTGTCTTTTTTTTCTCTCCTCCCATTGTCTTTTGGTATTTCCTACATCATTTGATATTTTGTGTCCATAGACTGTTTCAACATTGCAACTCTAGGTCTGAATTTCCCCCCAGTCGTTCCAGCTGGAGAGATGCCGAGCATGTTCTTCCCTTCTCACTTTCTTCAAGACAGTTCCGAAAACATTCCTTCTTGGAAAACTCTCAACCTCTCCCTTCTCCCCTCCCCAAAGCAGGTGGCCATATCTGTCCTCTCTTATCTCCAGTGTAGATCTTTGCCTTTTTATCTTTGTATGGATGGATGCCTCTCACATCTCTGTAATCATGGATGTTTACATGGCTCCCCGGCCCAGACTTTGAACATGTCTTTGATGGCTGAGTTGGTATCTGTTCGGCCACGAAGAAAAGTCAGAGGCCATTTCAGAGGTTAGGGCAGGCTTTATTGGAGGGCTTTCGGGCGACTTCAGCAACTCAAAGGTGTGTGAGCTGAGGAAGCCGCACCAAGGGGACAAAAGGAAGGGTTTTGATACCCCTCTGGTGGGCTTGGTGGGAACAGTTGCATTTTTAAATTTTTCAGGAGAGAAACTTCTGGTGGGAAATATGTGCACAGCTGAATTTTGCAAGGGAGACAGTCATTAAGCTTTACAGCAGGGTTACAGCAGGGTGGGGTGTGTGCGTTTTTTCAGAAATGAGCCAGTGTCCTGGAAATTCCAGAAAACCCAGAAAACCGCAGTTTGAGCCTCAGAAGAGATGGTGAAATGGAAGCACTGGGCCTAAAATGGAGTCTCCTGTGCCAAGGCCAGACAATATCTAGTTCATCTTTGCATTCAAAAGCACTTACCACAGGTTTAGGCATATGGAAGTACCCAGAAATCTTTCGTGCCATAGAATTGATAGGTGAATGTATCAAAGGGGAAAAGTGAAAAGTGCATGGTTTCCAAAAACTTGCCTAGTTAACTTCAACGAATTGCTTGATGACTAAAACTTAATGATTTTTTTTTTTGGTGGGGGCGCATCGCTGCCTCTGGTGGTCATGGGCGCTACCCAGTGCTGCTCCTGAAAGCCGCCACTGGGTTTGAACCGCCAAGTCCGCGGGTCACAGTCCCGCACTCAACCACTTACGCCACTGGGGCTCAGCCCTAAAACAATGATTTTTAAGCTTCTATTTAACACATACACACACACACACACACAAGCATTGATTTATCAGAGATAGGGGATGAAACAATCATTGCTGTGAATAGAAAGAGTCTGAGTTTGAAATGAAACAGTATCAAGATAGCCTATTAAAATTCCAAAATACACAAAATAAATTGGGTCAGCTTTGTTTGTTTGTTTTTTAATCATTTATTGGAAGTTCTTAGAGAGCTTATCACAATCCAAACATAGATCCACTGTGTCAACATTTGCATGTATGTTGCAATCATCATTTTCAAAACGTTTTCTTTCTTCTTGAGTCCTTGCTGTGAGCTCATTTTCCCCTCTCCCCCACCCTCCCTCCTTCATGAACCATTGATAATTTTCATCTTTTTTTGTGTGTGTCTTTCATTGATCATTGTGTCCCTTCACCCACCTTTCTATTGTCCATCCAGGCAGGGTTATATGTAGAACATTATGATCACCCTCACTTTTCTCCCCCCACCTCCTGCTTCCCTTCCTGGTATCTTTACTCCCATTATTGGTCCTGAGAGGTTTATCTGTTCTGGATTCTCTGTGTTTCTAGCTCTGATGTGTACCAGTATACATGCTCTGGTCTAGCCAGATTTGTAAGGTAGAATTGGGATCATGATAGTGGATGGCGAGGAAGCATTAAAGAACTAGAGGGAAGTTGTATGTTTCAACAGTGTTATACTGCACTCTGACTGGTTCACGTCTTTCTTGTGATCCTTCTGTAAGGGCATGTCCCATTGTCTACAGATAGGCTTTGGGTCTCTACTCAGCACTCCCCTTCATTCACATCAATATGTGTTTTTGTTGTTGTTGTTGTTGTTGTTGTTGTTGTTGTTGTTCTGGGTCTCTGATGCCTGATTCTATCAACACCTCATGATCCCACAGGATGGTGTGCTTCGTCCATGTGTACTTTGTTGCTTCTCTGTTTGAGAGCTACTTGTTTATCTTCAAGAGTTTAAGGCCCTGATAGTTGGGCACTATCAACTTTCTTCACCCCAATTGCTTATATACCCATTTTGTCTTCAGCAGTCCTGTCAGGAAGGTGAGCATCACAGAATGCCAGGTCATTAGACCCAAAAGTTCTTGAATTGAGGAAGTACTTGAGTCACGGACCAATGTTCATCAGCTACCTTAATACTTAACATATAAATATATGCACATAGATCTATTTCCCTATTGTTATATGTTATATATAAATATATTTACATATGTACATGCCTGTATTTAGACATCTATAGATGCCCTTTGCCTCCTAGTTCTTTCCTCTATTAAAATGAATAGGTTTTCGAGTATGTATGTCCCAGCGGTATTGTATTTAAATCACGTGCAGCCACAAATTTACTTATAATATACATAGAACCATACATGTAACCATAGAAATTATACCTTTGTTTAAAACTAGTTCACATTCAAATATATTGTTTTATAATATCACATCTTAATGTGCTTTTTTAAATGGCTTTTGAGTAGAGGATGTTTATCTCTAAGATATTTCTATTTCTGCTAGGCTGACATAATAAAGCACAGCTTAATTTTTTTCCTCCCTCAAAAACAATTGTACTGTTGTCATTCACATCAAGCGATGAGAATCTGATCCTTTGAGGAACGTCTAAAAAATACGCAGCCCCTACCAAAGTGATAAAGATGGGTTTATAAACAGGGATTGTGTCTTTACATTTATTTAATTTTTTAGTCTTGGTTGCACAGCGGTTACGCGCTGGACGGCCAATCACAAGGTCAGCATTTCGAAACCACCTGCTGCTCCACGGGAGAAAGACGGGGCTTCTACTCCTCTAAAGTGTTGCCTGTCTCGGGCTGAGCCCCGGTGGCATAGTGGTTGTGCGCGGGCCGCGGCAGTGAGTGTGGTTTGGTTTGGTTAATGCAATAAATACGCAATATTTACGCAATAAATACGCAATCCCAGGGAGAAAGCCTGGGATTTATTTAAACTAAAAACTCACACAACTCATTCGTCATAGTTAGATTACAAGTGATTTTCATTTTTTAAGCTTATTTTTATTATTTCCTCCAGGAACCACGATCATCGTGCCATGATCTAACATATAGAAACATAAATAAAACCGCTCAACGTCGACCATCGCGTTTGGGACGCCCCCACACACTTAAACACCAGCGCGTTTAGCCTGGTTTAGCGCGTTTAGCCTCTCAGTTTTGCTTTCGCTCCGCTTCAGGGGCGCTAGAAGCTTCCTTTGGTCCATGCTGCCCCTTAGTGTCCGGCTCCGGGACTACATCTGGAGGCTCTAATTCCCAGAATGCTCTGGAACTTCTTCTAGGGCTTGCCATCTGCAGCGTTTGCCGGCACCGCCATCTGCTCTTACAAATGATTGTAAAAAATTCCATTGCGCCAAACCAGCTGCCTTTGAATCCATTCTAACTCAGGCAACCCCAGAGTAGAACTGTCCTCGACAGTGCTTTCCATGGCCGGCTTTTTCAGTAGAGTGCCAGACCTTTCTTCTGAGACGCCCCTGGATAGTTATCAACTCCAAACTTTTGGTTAACCTCTGAGATCATTAACTATTTACACGATCCCAATCAGGCTAAGGATTTGATTGACAGGTGATACACAGGTGGATGGCACGGAAGGGTTGTCCCATGGCCTGGGGACACCTTGCGTGCTCTGTTCATGAGTACAGCTTTGCTTCTCAGCTAAACCATCCTACTTGGCATCCAAGATGGACTCCAAGAATGGGGGGAATAGGATTTAAAGCATGCATGCCTGAGAAGAAGAGCCCAGAGAGTAGATAGAACTTATTGGAAAGTGAGGCTTTGGTCTCAGGGCCTGAAAGAAAGAAGGCAGATGAAAAATAGGCCACACACCCCCGTTAACTGAGATCAGACAATGTGGGATGAATTTAGGACTTTTCCACAATTATATATGCTCGAAAATATTAGCCATCTACCAGCTTCTGATGTGGAAATCAGAAGTTAGATATTCTCCCTAAAGACTCCACATATCAGGCCTTTGTGTGTCTCACAAAAGATAGGGCCAACCCGCTACTGCTAGGACAATGGGTCACTCCCCTGAAAACTTTAGCTAAAGTCTCCCGCCCAAGGGCAATCAAGGCTAGGCCGCCATCAGGAATCTAGGTTCACCCATCTTGTCACATGGGGACCCCACACTTCCCCTTCCTATAACGTGTACCTATCGCACAATCCTTTCCT
>PVJH01040223.1:0-15850 GCA_004026705.1 Nesogale talazaci
CCCACCCTCAGTGCCTTCCAAGGTGAGCTGGAGGCTCATGTGTGTGCCTGGGGCCAGGTGCCTGGAGTGGAACCCAGGGCCAGGCAGCCATGGGGCTGGTCCTTGTTCCCGGGGAAGGGGCTGTGGGGTCTCTGGGGAGTCCGGCCACCCTGCTCATGCACCAAGAGATCAAGGCTCCCTGAGTGCCATCTCCTCGGTGCTGCTGTCCCAGGGCTTGGGGCCAACCTGAGGCCTGCCTGGTGCTAAGCTGGAGGTCTGTCCCAGGCTGTCTTGCCTGGTTGGAGAGGCCAAAGGAGCTGCCAAGCGTGGGGAGGGGGGGTTCTCCTCCTGCCACTGCGCAGGGCAGTCTCCCGGGGGCACAGTCATGGCCAGGGTCCACGCTCATCACACAGAGTTCTCCAAGCCTGCCTTTCCTTGGAAGGTGAGATGGAGTGAGTAGTTTCATGGGCCTGACCCAAGGGCCCAGGGGAGATGGAGTGGCAGATGGAAGAAGCTTCTAGCCTGCAGGCTACCCAGCCAGCTTCTCCCTTGGAGAAGCCAGTTTCCCTTCCTCCTCAAGTCCTGGCCGACCCAGACTTGGCCTCTCAGAGGTCTGATGGCCCGAGTTGCAGGGCCACTCTGTGACCTAGAATTCATTCAGGTGTTACTTCCTTTTGGAGCTGCACCCTTGCCTGATGCAGGCGCCTCAGCAGGCAGGAAGGCGCTCCTGTCAAAGGAGGTGGTCGAAAAGTGAGCCCCAGGGATCAGCCAAGAAACGGGCTCCAGCGTCTTTGGCCAGGGTCAGAGTTCAGGGTGGGGCCAGAATCAGGCCTCTGTGTAGGAACAGGGTCTGGCTCAGTCTGAAATGAGTCAAGACCCGTGACAAGGTCAGGTTGGCTGTTTCCAGAGCCGAAACTTGGCCATAATCAGGGTCAGGGCTCCATCTGTGTTCAAACTGGGGTTGAATCTATAATGAAGTCGAGGTTCCGTTCATGGACGGGGCCAGGGCTCAGTCTACGATCAGGATGGTGTGTAGGTGTAGAGAGAAGGCAGGATCAGGGCTCAGAGGATGAAGCAGGCAGGGTCAGGTCTCTGGGGGTGACCAAGGTCAAGGGCACTCTATCATCAAAGTCAGGTTGAGACTCAGGATGTATCCATCAGTGACCTTGATAAAGGCTCAGTCTATGTTCACAGCCCGGGATCACTCTGTGATGAGACCAGTCTCCGGGACTGGAGGTTCGTAAATTAGAGTCACTTTACTCTTACCTCCTGGATTCCTGGGAGGGGGAGGGGGAGAGGGGTTGAGGCGGGGAAGGTGGGGGGGTGGTGGAGCTGAGACCCTCAGAGCAGAGGAAAAGTTGTGCAATTTAGTTGTGCCTAACTACTTCTACCCACTGTCATGTGCCCAGGCTGCCCTCTGGTGGCTCTCCCTAGTAGAACTGACTCTGTCCACAGCCACCCCAGCTCTGGGAGCCTGGCTCTCCCAGGGTCCAGAGCCCAGACACAGGGTTCTCCTCCTCTGCTCTACATTCCAGCCCCTCCCACTCTACAGTGACCTCTTCCCCCCTCCCCGCCAGGAAGCAGAAAACCAAGGAGCTGTCCAGGGCAACCTATTGAAGCCACCCTTCCAGGCGAATTCAAAGACAGAATTGTTCTTCCACACACAGAACGAGCTTCTGTCTTCTTGGCCAGAATTGGCATCTGGATAAGTCCCTGACGATGTGCAATGGGGAGCGGGAGTTTCAGGTGTGTTCTGAGAATCATACTTCCCATTCATTCATTCATTCATCAGTTATTGATCGGGTACACACTGTCTCCAGCACTGATTGCAGGTGAGCCTGATCGGGGTGAATAAGGCAGAAATCCCAACCTCTTCATGCTCACAGACCACCCGTTTCTCTTGACTCTCCAAATCTTCCTCCACACCCCTCCTCAGAAAGGTCTTTGGCATTCAGAACTCAGCCCTTTGGAGGCCTTTCTCTGCTGGAGAGGCAGAGGTTAGCGGAGTCTCGGTTTGGGGCTTTCTGTGTCGTCTCTCCTCATTTGCTTCGCTTGAGCCCAGGGCTTAAACCACATCGTCACAGGCTCGCCAATCTGTATTCACAGGGCTCTGCCCTCTCCAGAACTTGGGCTGTGGCTTCAGTCCCTGTGGGAGAGCCCCATTGGGTTGGCAGACCTTTGACCGTGCCAAGACCCTTCCTTTTCCTCCCCAACCCCCACCTCTGACCACCAGCCCAGGTACTCAAACCAAAATTCCCCACTTCCTCCAGGCTTCCTCGCTTTCACTCTCCCCAGATTTCCCTCCACAGGCCCAGACTCGGGTCCACAGGCAGCACCGGCTCCCAGGCCTGCCATCTCTCATGGCAGTAATCTCCTAACCCACCTTGCTCCTCTCTTGCTCTTTAACAGTCTATTTTCCGCACAGCAGGCAGAGCAATCGTTACCATCATAAATCAGATCATGTCACTTCTTCTTCAGACCCTCCAAGGGCGCCCATCTCACTGAGAGTAAAATCCCAACTCCTCACCAGAAACACCATGGTCTGAGTCCCCTCTTCCCACCCCGACGTATCCAACTTCTTCTCCCCACCCAGCTCCGTCCCTACACCTCCCTACGCCCACATCCCAAACACACCAAGTGCATCTCGCCTGGCCATTTCTTCTGTTTAAAATATTCTTCTTTTTTTTGGGGGGGGGCATCACTGCCCTCTGGTGGTAGGAGTAGGAGGCCCAGCCTTTGCTCTGTGGAGCTGGAATTGAACCTCCGTCCCAGTGGGCCGCAGTCCCACGCACAACCACTACGCCACCGGGGCTCAGCCCTAAAATATTCTTCTTACTAAAATATTTTGATCAGCGACTCTAGAGAAGAATCTTGATAAATGGAGGAAAACATAGAACGGAATTTCAAACGGAATTTCCAGAGGCTCTAGGTTCAGGGGCTGCCTGAACCTGATACCTTAAGGTGGTCTTTAAAAGCTTAAACCAGAAATATCCGCTGACATCTTCTTAAAGCCAAACACCAGGTTGGCTTCACTAGTTTACAAAGAGGTCAGACACGAGCAATCTGCACTCTCAAGGCTCTCTCTATGGGATCCAATTCCCAACAGTACTTCAAAAGATTACTTCATTCTTTACTGCCTATCTCCTCCAGGTAGACTTAAAAAGTCCTCAAGGGCTTGCTGACCACTGTACCCCCCCCCCCCCTTCGCCCTGTGGCTGGCACATAGTGGGTTTCAGGAATTATTTGTTGAAACAATGAGCAGAAAACAGTTCTAAGCCACTGCCTCCATTTCTTCTATGGGAAGAGGGGGAGGGGACCTGCCTCCTCAGCCCTTTAATGGACACCTTTGGGCAGGTCTAGCAACAGCGCCCCCTAGAGAACAGGCTGGCTGTGCCTCCCCACCTGGGGAAGGCCCCTCTGCCAAGGGGACAGGATGGATGACGGCTTTCAGCTGGGGTGGCCACTGGAGGTACAGCACGGAGTCAGCATCCTACACACACACACACACACACACACACACACCCCTCTTTTCCACATTCTCATCCACGGTCTGAGGCTATTACCTTGAGCCTTTACTAGCTCCTACTCTTTTAAAAGTCATTTTATTGGGGACTCCTATCGTACAGCTCTTATCCCAATCCATACATCCACCCATTGTGTTAAGCACATTTGTACATATGTTGCCATCATCATTTTCAAAACAATTTCTTTCTACTTGAACCCTTGGTATCAGTTCATTTCCCACCTCCCCACGCTCCCTCATAACCCTTGGTAATTTGTTATTTTTCTTGTCTTACACTAGGTTCCCCCAACTTCTCCCTAGCCTCCTGGTATCGCAACTCTCATTATTAGTCCTGAGGAGTTGCTCTGTCTGTCCCGGATTCCCTTGTGTTGCGAACCCTTATCTGTACTTGTGTACATGCTCTGATCTAGCTGGATTTTTAGGCAGAATTGGGATCCTGATAGTCGGGGGCGGGGGAGGGAAGAGAAGCATTAAAGAACTAGAGGAGTGTTGTATGTTTCATCAGTGCTATACTGCACCCTGACTGGCCCTTCTCCTCCCCACTACCCTTCTGTAAGGGGATGTCCAATTGTTTGCAGATGGACTTTGGGTCTCCACTTCTTGCTCTCTCTCATTCACATTGACGTGATTTTTTGGACCTGGGTCTTTGACGCCTGATACCTGAGCCTATCAACACCTCATGATCACACAGGCTGGTGTGCTTCTTCCATGTGGGCTTTGTCGCTTCTCAGCTAGATGGCTGCTTGTTTATCTTCAAGTCTTTAAGATGCTATATATTTTTGTGTGTACAGCATCACTGCCCTGGTGGGAGTTGGAAGCCCAGCCTTGATCCTGGAGAGCTGCTGTTGGATCTTTTGATAGCCAGACAGGATCAGATTTCTTCACCACATTTGCTTATGCACCCGTTTTGTCTGCGGTGATTGTGTCAGGAAGGTGAGCATCACAGTATGCCTCGTTATGAGAGCAAAGTGTCCTTGTGTTAAGAGAATACTTGAGGGCTGAGCCCCGGTAGCATCGTGGTTGTGCGCGGGACTGCGGCCCACTGGGACGGAGGTACAATTCCGGCTCCCGGAAGCAAAGGCTGGGCCTCCTACTCCCACCACCAGCGGGCAGTGATGCCTAAAAAAAAAAAAGAAAAAAAAAGAGAGAGAGAATACTTGAGTGGAGACCCATGCCCATCTGCTGCCTTAATAATAAATACATGTACACAGGTCTATTTCCCTACTGTTATCTTTATCTATGTACATGCCTATATTTAGACCTCTATTAATGTCCTTTGCCTCCTTCTTTCCTTTCTTTCCTTCTACTTTCCTCTTGTCCCACTACCATGCTCAGCCTTCCTTCAAGTTTCAGTAATTGCTCTCAGCTATGTCGCACACAATCATTGCCTCCGATTCCCTCCTCGACATCGGTTTTAGATCACTTGTTGCTCCCTTGTCCCTGGGTCGGTTGACATTCCCTTGCCTTTCCCCTGGTGACTCTTGTTGCCAACAGCCACCATCTGGAACTCTCCGGCATTGTGTCAAGGGCTAGAGAGGAGGGTCATTGATAGCGTCACGGCAGGCATCTGCCAGCAGGCAGAAAAGGGTTTTGCACTGGGCGTGGCCACATTCCAGGAATCCAGGCTGGGTGTCTCTTCCCAAGGAGGTGGTGAGCTACCTTAGGTAGCTTGGGCTGTGACCCCTCTCATCTCCTGCTTCACCAGGGCAGCAGGTGGCGTCGGAGGCTGCAGACCAATGAGCCAGGAGAGATGAGATGGGACCAGGTTCTGGACACACACACACACACACACACACACACACACACACACACGAGGTGCTCGGGCCTGGATGCTTCTAGTCTCCATCGACCCACAGGGATTAACAGAAGTGACTGGCTGGGCACGTCCGGAGAAGGCATTAGGAGAGGCAGAACTGGGGGCAGAGAAGGGAGACACAGCCCAGAGGCTCGCAGGAAGTATTCTGACTGGTACCAGCGCAGTTGAGCTCCCCTTGGAAGGTGAAAAGCAGCTGCTGAGGCCAGTGGGCGGCTGGCAGGTGGGTGGGTGGGCAGTGGGGAGCGGCATATGCCACCTTCTCTGGGTACTGCTTGCCTCGCTGGGGAGAGGGGCTGGGCTTCCTCCTTCATACCTTGGTTTTTCCCTGCAAAGCACGCCCACCTGGACAGACTAGTGGGCCTGTACTTTGCAAGTTCAGCTAGACTAGGCAAGAAATATGGACTCTACCCTTCTTTCCTCACCACCCCCGCGGGGGACCCCAATCCTCAACCACTAGAACTTCTTCCCTGCCCCTTCTCAGGTGCACATATGATCTCAGACACAGTAGCCTCACCTGAAACTCCTACACAGTCAGGCCACCACCCACCACTACAGTCATGTGAGGGAGCTTCAAAAGTTCATGGCAAAAGGGAAGTAAAAGGTCATGGAGTTTTTACACGAACCTCTTGAAACACCCTCACATATTCACCAGACTCCCCTGCTTCCACAGGCGCCAGAGGCACCCAGTCTCAGACCGGTCGGCCATGGACACTCCTCTCCCCTAGGGGCTTTCTCAGACTTCAGAAGGGCTGGTACCCTTGGGCCACTACGTAGGACCTCGGACTCCGGGATGCTCAGCCAGGGACCCCTTCTCCCACCCTGCACCACCGCAGGGAGCGCACTCCAAAGGGGCTTTATTGAGGGTGGAGGCACAGCAAGATGGCCCAGCGCAGCACACACAGCACAGGCACAGGCTGTTGGCTGGGCGATCGTGCCACGATGGTCAGGATGGCGCCCTGGGCCCAGCCTCGGCCCCCATCACGCACAACCGGGCAGAAGAGAGCCGAAGTGTTCCATCCAGTTCGACCGTCTTCCCCTGACTCTCCCCCAATGAGTCCCCAGTGGAGTGGAGCCGGGCAGGCTCGGGAGCTGGGCGTCCTTCTCCCTCCTTCCTCTTCACGCCCCGGCCTTGTTCACAATCGACATCTCCAAGTGGCGGCTGCAGGGCTGGCTCAGGGCATCCAAACGCCGCTGGGGTGAGGGGCTCTCGGGACGCAGGAGTCTGCAGGTGCGCGCCCGCGGATCCCAGCCGAGGGTGGGTCCAGTTCGGGGCCCTCCTCGGGGGCGTGTCTCCGTGGCCCGGGCCGGAGGGAAGGCACCGACCCCTACCCCGTGAGGCCCGCCCGGAGGTGGGCCGGCGCGGGGCGGGCTTGGGCTTGGCTAGGGGGCCGGCCGCTCCCGGGGCAGGTTGAGCAGGACCCCTTCGGAGCTCGGCGCGTAGAGCGCGGCGGGGCCCGGCGCGTCCAGGGCGAAGGGGCCGGGGCTGGAGCGGCCCGAGGACGCGGCCGAGGCGGCGGGGCTGAGCTGCACGGCCGTGGTGTCCTGCGCCGTGCGCTCGCTACTCTCCATCTCCAGCGCCACGGGCCCCGCGCGCGCGCCGCCCGCCGCCCGGCCCCGCGCCGCCGTCCCCGCCGCCGCCGAGCGCGCCCCGCGCCCCGCGCCCCGGCGGCCGCACGCGCAGCAGGCGGCGAAGCAGCCGAGCGCCAGGCCGAGCAGCGCGGGCCCCAGCACCAGGGGCACGTTGAGGCCGGCCGGGAAGGAGGCGAAGGCGCCCACCAGCGTCACGTTCACGCCGGCCAGCAGCACGCACAGCCCGCAGGCGCAGCACAGCGCCGGCGCGGGCAGCCCGGGCGGCCGGCCCAGAGCGCGCGGCGCGGGCGCGGGCGCCGAGGGCTCCGCGCTCTTCTCGGGCGGCGGCATCGGCCGGGGCACGCCGGGCGCGCATCAAGCTCCAGCACGGGCTCGGCGTCCTCCTGCGGGCACAGAGCAGAGGGAGGGGTCAGCGGGCCTGGCTGTGTTCGGTGCCCAGGTGAACATGTTACCTGGGCTTCCCCTGGCCTCTGGGAAACAGCAACCCACCCCAACACTGGGTCTGCCTGCTGTGTCCTGACCCAGGGTCTGAAATTCCTCCTGGCTAATCGTGCCATCCTCCGTCCCTCTCCGCGTCCTCTGGTCCTCCTGAGACAGCCCCTCAATCGGACCACCTCTCCTCCCGGAAGCCTTCCCGGCCTAATGACATTCCAGGGGCTTAATAAAACGTCACGAGCAGCAACAGTTGCCTTCATCAGAGTTTGGGATTTAGACAACCTTCTTCCCCAAATGATGGAGCCCTTGGGGGCGCTGTAGATTAGATTTGGGCTGCTAACAAATTGTAAGGTGGGCTGTTCAAATCCCCCAGCTGTTTGGCAGGGGGTTAAGGCTGCCTGCCCCCCTAGAAATTAACTCTTAGGGCTGAGCCCCGGGGGCGTCGTGGTTGTGCGCGGGACTGCGGCCCACTGGGACGGAGGTTCAATTCCAGCAGTGGGGCTGGGCCTCCTATTCCCACCACCGGAGAGCAGTGATGCCCCCCCACCAAAAAAAATAGAAATTAAGTCTTGGAAACCTTATCTAGCAGTGGTTCTCAACCTGTGGGTCGCGACCCCATTGGGGGTCGAACGACCCTTTCCTAGGGGCCCGGTTCATAACAGTAGCGAAATTACAGTGATGAAGTTGCCACGGAAATAATCTTATGGTTGGGGTCACTACAACATGAGGAAGTGTATTAGATTTGCCGTTTGGGTAAGGTTGAGAACCACTGTTATATAGAGTCACCATGGGGTAAACTCCCCCAACAGGAAGTGCCCCTGCAGTCTCTTAGTTCAGTCTCCACCCAGGTTCAGAAGCTGAGACCTGTCTAGCTATTCGCCCAATGTCAGGACCAGGGCCTAATTCATAGGCGGTTGCTTGGCCTAGGCATCCTCCCCTGACTCTGCTAGGCATAGCCCTGATAGGCACTTTTCCGAACTTCCGATGGGGGAGTGGCCATGTGCGGGTGAGGAACCTTGCTGTAGATGATGGGGGGTGTGGGAGTGACAGAGCAGCCCTCACACAGGCTGGGTCGGACCGGAACAGACCCAAACCCCCTGGGTCTTTCTATCTTGGACATTTGCACTATTTTAGATCCAAAGCTAACCCCCAGTCCCCAGAAAGCCACTGATGAACTCAAAGGATGCTAAAATTCTTTTCTTGGCTTCTGTATGGTATCACTGGATTCTAGGATTCTAAGAATGCAGGCAGAAGGAAGGGTAATAATGTCTCCCACAAGAATGAAGAACTACAGACCTTAATGAACATCAATGTAAAACTCCTTAACAAAATGCTGGTCAATAGAATACAAAAGTATATAAGACAAATAATTCACCAGGACCAAGTGGGATTCATACCTGGAATGGTTCAACTTATGAAAGACCACTAGTATATTACACTACATTGACATAGAAAAATATAAGAACCACATTATAATATTGACAGATGCAGAAAAAGCATTCAAGAACACCCAACACCAATTCCTGTTTAAAACTCAAGGAAGGGTAAAATCATCAGAGTGGCGGGTTTTATGGTTTCTATTGAGGATTCTGTTCTATAATGGGTCAGGATCTGGAACTTGGTGTCCTGACCGCAAAGCCAGCATCCTTACCCTGTCAGCCTCGCACAGATCCTGAATACGTGTTGACTGAATGGCTCAACCACATGGCCCCGGGCTCTCTTCAGAGCCCTGCAGGGAGGTGTGCTCCTGTGGTTAATAGCCACACTGCTCAAATGTCAACAGCACAGGAGGGCAGAGCGTATTTTCACTGTGTGTCTAAGAAGCTAAACTCACCTTACTTGGCATGTGGCTCAGCACACTCAAGGAAAGTCAATTCCTGCCCAGAGGCTGAGCTCAAGTACTAATTGCCAAGGAATGATTCCTATCTGTTTCTGGGAGCCAGAGGTGAATGTGTAAGAAACACAACTCCCAGCAGAGAAAGGGCTGGATTGAAGGCCGCCTCATCCCTGAAGCTGCCCCCATCCTGGTTAGTTGGGATGGGGGAGGGCAGGAATGAGGGATTGAGATGGTCCAGCAGTTGCAACTTAACTTGTACCACCATCTCCAGCTGCTGGACGGTGGCCCGCTATTCTCAGCTGTTGGTTGGGCCTGTTGTGTTCTGGCGAGCTCTGGTGTGGGCTGTCCTTGGTGCTATTCACTATAGCAGCAGGGCCAAGGGCCAGAGCACTGGACACAGTGGTGGGCTTCTCGGTTGAGTACCTGGGGGCAGGAGGCTTACTTGCAGAGTGGGGTGATTCCAGTCACTTCACTTCAAGTGCCTTCAGGCCGAGGCTGATGGCAGAGTGGCATGCCCTTGGGGCATTTTTGGCAGGGCTAAAAGAGCTCTGTAATATTACCCAAACAGGGGAGAGGCCAAGGGGCCTTGTGGCGGAGAAACTAAGGACTAGAGGGAGGATTTGCCTGCAGACATGGCTGTGAAGAGGCTGTCCTGGCCAAGTAACTGTGGCCTAAGTCTTTCTTTTTTTGGGGGGGGGGGGCATCACTGCTCTCCGGTGGTGGGAGTAGGAGGCCCAGCCCCACTGCTGGAATTGAACCTCCGTCCCAGTGGGCCGCAGTCCCGTGCACAACCACTACGCCACCAGGGCTCAGCCCTGCCTAAGTATTTCTGATCCTGAATTGTAGCCTGATAACTTTCCTAATAAAAGCCATAATGATGAATACGATCTATGTGTTCTGTGTGGCTATTGCAATGCATTTTTTTTAACAGAAAGAAGTAGAAGGTTGTTGGAAGGACAACCAGAGTCAGGAGGCACATCCCCCCTCAGCCTCCTTAGGAAGCAGCCTTGGGCTGTTGTGAGTCTTCTTCCCCTTAGGAAGTTAGAGACGGGCAGGCACTGTCCCTCTCCCCTGCTGCACCAGGTATGCTTTGAGAGGCCTTCCCTCTGCAGGGCACATGGAAAGATTGTACTTTCTGGACACTTTGTGACTAATTGGGGCCACGTGGCTAGTTCTGGTCTATGATTGGTGTCATGTGTCACTTCCAGGTTGGCGTGTCTAACTACTGAAGTAGGATCCTCCACAACGAACGATAGCTATTCCAAGTCCTCCAGACCATTCCTCACTTCCTTCAAAGCTCCGTCCTGGATCCCACTGCCTGAGCAGATGGGAAAGCCATTTTCTGGATCTTGAGTTCTTAGATCTGCACAGTCCTGGGCTTTCATGAGAACCTGGAGCTTTTGAAATAGTACGGGTCATCTTAGCCAATCCTCCCTTCTCTAGCTGGAGGAAATGAATGCTACAGGTGGGGGTAACTGAGGCTTGGGGTGGGGAAGGTCATAGAGGGCGCCTGTGGCTGACTTAGACCGGGGTCAGGCTTCTGTCATCCAGCCATGACTCTGACCCACTGCCATTCTGCTGCTGCTGCTCCCAACAGAAAAGGTGGGTGTCGGCATTTTGTACCCTCTCACCTTGCTTAATCAATATGCATGCCGGACCAATGACACCTGAACTGTAGGAAGAAAAACCTATCATCAGGAGTCAGGAAGGCTTATTAACAACCCGTGACATGCAGATGCCACAGCCTCGCTTGCTGAAAGGGAGGAGGACCTGAAGCACTAGCTGACGAAGATCCAGGATTGCAGCCTTCCGTAGGAATACCACTCGAGGCACCCCTAACCTGAACCCAGACATCTTCTCCGCTGGGCCAATCGGTAGCTAACACATGGAGAAAAGATCGACCTGGTCAAGGCTTTCATCTTGCTTGCATCCACAGTCAACGCTCCTGGAAGCAGCAGTCAAGAAATCGAACCACACGTTGCATGGGCTAACTCTGCTGCACAAGGCCTCGTGAGCAGGTTGAAAAACAGGGAGGGTCCTGGGAGGGTCTTTTTCTTCACCTCACTTGCCTATGAAAGTTGGACACTGAATAGGGAGGACGTGCTTGAGCTGCGGATCTGACGAGGAATCTTGAAAGAACCGTGGGCGGCCAAAGGACACACCAGTCGGTCTGAGAAGAAGCATGACCAGAGAGCTCCGTGGGTGGCAAGACTTCATCTTGCATCCTCTACCCACGCTGCCAGGAGAGACAGGTCTCTGGAGAAGGACCTCGTGCTTGATAAGGCAGAGGGGCTGTGAAAAAGAGGAAGGCCCTCCAGGAGATGGATGGACACGGTGGCTGCCACAATGGACTCACCACAGGAACCATCGTGAGGGTGGTGCAGGACCGGGCACCTGCTGTTGTGCATTGGGTCACTATGGGTCAGAGCCAACTTGATGGGATCTAACAACAACAACAACAAAACAACAACAACAGAGAAGCTGCATCATATGAAGAAGAATGTGGCATCGAGACTGGAGGAAGGTGTATTAATAACTTAGGGTAAGGAGATGATACAACTTTGCCTACTGAAAGAAGGAGGACTTGAAGCACTTGCGGATGAAGATCAAGGAAGGCAGCCTTCACTATGGGTTACAATTCAATGTAAGAAGACGAGGGCTGAGCCTCGGTGGCGTAGTGGTTGTGCGCGGGACTGCGGCCCACTGGGACGGAGGTTCAATTCCAGCAGTAGGGCTGGGCCTCCTACTCCCACCACCGGAGAGCACTGATGCCAAAAAACAAACAAACAAAAAAAAACCAAAACGAAGATCTCACAATGGGATCAATAGGTAGCAGCGTGATAATGGAGAAGATATCAAATAAATCAAGGAGTTCATCTTGCATGGATCCAAAATCAATGCTTATGGAGGCAGCAGTCAAAAAAAAATCTAACTATATCACGTCCCACCAGAGTCTCCAAAAAAAAAAAAATCAAACTATATGCTGCATGGGGTAAATCGGCGGCCCAAGACCTCTTTAGCAGGTTGAAAAGCAGACAGGTTACTTTGCAGGCTAAAGTGCATCCTGAACCACGGGCTTGCCATTGCCTCGGATGCAGGTGAGTGTCGGACATTCACTAAGGAAGCCCAGAGAAGAACCTGGGCTTTTGAATTGTGCTGCTGCAGAAGAACGTTGAAAGGACCCCCTCATCTGCCTCGGGAGAAGGAAGGCCAGAAGGTTCCTCAGCGGCAAGGATAGCAAGACTCCGTCTCACAGACTTTGGACATGTTGTCCAGAGAGACCCGTCCCTGGAGAAGGGGTAGCGCGGTAGCGCGGAGGGGCAGTGAGAAAGAAGAAGGTCCCCCAGGAGATGGTTGGACACAGCGGCTGCGACAATGGCCCGAAACATAGGAAGAATTGTGGGGGTGGCACAGGTCCAAACAGCGTTTCATTCGGTTGTGGGTAAGGTCACTGTGGGTGTAGCCGACTCACTGGCACTAACACAAAATAAGGATAATCACAACAACCGCCCTGTGTGCCGGCCACCAGTGCTCAGTAACGAAACGGAGGCTCCGGGAGATGAAGGGACTTGCCCCGGCTTGCTCAGCTGTCGCAGGTCAAGCGGGAATTCGACCCCCGTCCTGTCAGATGGAAAAGCCTGTGCTGTTTCTTTACACGGGGGGTCTACTTACTGGATGGCACATATACCCACTCAGAGTGACCACCATCAAGTCAGTTCTGAGATGGGAAGTCTTTATGGGAACAGACAGCCTTGTCTTTCTGGTAAGGAGCAGTTGGTGAGTTGAACTGCCAACATTTTGGGGGGTAGTCTAACGCTTACCATAGTGCCACCAGCACTCCCTACGAGGCATATGTAGTGATGTTTGATTATGTAAAAAATCCTACCCAGTGGTTTTATCGCCCAGCCACTTGCCTGCAAGCATGCTCCTTAGTAATGGAGGCAGGAGCTCCTGGGGGAGGAAAAGTCTTCATCTAAAACTCCTCCAGGTTAGCCCAGCCCAGGCAATCCAGGGATCTTGGCTATTTATGCTGCACACACAGAGCTGTTGCTTGATGGAGGCTGTAGATGGTCCCATCTCCTGGCTCCAAGTCTCCCAGCCCAGACCTCAGTCACTGCTGCCAGGGTCCTGTCAGTCATTTGCTCCATTCGCCCCTCACTGTGAACCTCTCTGTTTCCCAGGCCCCCCACCAGCCCCAGAGCTCCTCAACAGGGCATTTCTCCATTAGTATCCCATCCCCCGGGAGCCTCCCGTATCACCATTACTCCCTGCCTGCTGGGCTTACTCACCGCCCTCGGTGTCTCCTGCCTCCCTGCACTCAGAGAGCTGCCGCTCCTCCACCCCAGCTGAACCCACAGCTCTCCTCACCCCAGGTAGGAGACAGGGACATATCACATGCATGCATGGACCACCTCCCCCACAAGCTAGAAATAAGGCCTGAGTAGGAAGCCAGAGGGTGTGGCTTCCTGGCTCTTGTCTCTCTCCTGGGCCCCATCCTTCTCATTCTTGAGTGTAGGTGTGTGTGTGTGTGTGTGTGTGTGTGTGTGTGTGTGTGTACACACCAGCCTATCAGCCCCCTCATCCAGCCACACGTTCCCACAGGGATCCTAACTGTGGCTGTAACATGCAACATGTATACACACACAGCTATCAGCCATGCCCCCCAATACAAACGCAGACACATACTGAGTGTTGCTGACACAGGTTACCACACAGACGTCAGGGACACAGAGACACTGAGGTGCCCAGTGGAGGTGCTCAGGAGACTGCTCATTGCCTAGGAGCGAGGGGGCGGAGGGGGCGGCCCTGGAGAAGACAGAGATCTGGGAGAGAGGAGAAGGCGTTCCTCCCACCTGCTTACCGCTCAGCTAGTGCCCTTCCCAGTCACCCTAGGCACTCAAAGTTCTCCTTCAGGTCTATAAGCTAGCGGGGTGGGGGCAGAGACACAGAGCTTTGCAGCAATCTCTAAAGAGATCACCCCGTTCATTAGACCACCCTCTGCATCCCTCCATAAGATACTCCCTACCAGCCCCTCATCCAGCCACACGGTCCCTCCACCCCTCCTGCTGGCTCCAGTCTGCCGAGGTCCCTGGAGACAAAGGCCCAGGCTGAGGCTGGCATCTTGTGGACAACCACTTAATCCTCTGCCCTCTTAGATCTTCGACTCCTCCCCTCCCCACCCCATTCCTCCACTCTCAGCCACTCTCCCCACCCCACATCGCCACCCCCTGCTCATGCCATCACTCTCAGCTACACCAGCTCCGAGAAACCCAGACACCCCCACCCTGCCATCATCCCGTTGCACCTCTGAACTCTGCTGGTGGTGACTGCTGACCACAAGCTGGATGGTTCAAAACCGCCAGCCGCTTCTCAGGAGAAAGACGAGGCTTTCTGCCCCCATGGAGGGTTACAGCCTCAGAAACCCACAGGCACAGTTCTGTGCTGCCCCAGAGAGCCCTTCTGAGTCAGAATGGTGGGTTTGGTGGAGCCCTCTGCAACCCCTCCTAGAGAACCTAGTAGATGCCAAACCCTGTTCTCAGCCCTTCCTCTGGGTTAGCTCATTTACACCCTCAACACCACAACCAGGCCCTAGCTTACAGACCCCGGGGGATACAGGCCCCTGCCAGTCTACACTGGGAGACGCCTAACTCTGTGCTTTCCCTCGCCCACCACATGGCCTCTTGCCATCCCTGTTCTCTGGCTTCATGAGATCCCAGAACGCTCTCCATTTGCCCTCCAGCAGCTTGCTTCTTCTTCGGTCTGCAACAGAGCCGCCCTCCTACAGCCCCCTTGCCTTGTCTCCTCACCTTCCTGCCAAAGCAGCCCAGCCGAGCCTCAACCTTGCAGCCCATCCGGCTGTCTGCCTCCCTGTGGTTCAGTCCCAAATTGCAAAGCCAGATGGGGCGCTGGGCCCTGCACGTCTGCGAGCCCTCCAGGGTCCCTGGACACCTCTCTCTTCCTTGTCAGTGCTCAGCCCCCGCCACTCTTCCTGCACACAGGGACACCCCTCCCTCCATCAGAAAACCACCCTTCAGCGAGGCACCACCTCAGCTAAGATCCCCTCCTGTCTACACTCTCCCTTCATTTCCTTCTCCTGTGTCAGGCCACTCCAATCTGCTGCCTGCCCTGTCACACCGGGGATTATTTCTCATTAAGGCCACCAGCTGCCTCCTGTCACTGAGTTCATTAAACTCTGCTGAGTTCCGAGCTCACCTCCCACCCCTCTCCACGGCTATGGCTTTGAGGAACTGTCGCTCCTGGAAACACTTTCTCTTGAAAGTGGACATCTCCTCCCACAACATCCAGACTCCCCAGTTAGGTGTTTGGCTTCATTCTTGACTCCTCCCTCTACCTCCCAACCCAGCTCCAAGTTCTGCAGATTCCTCCAAGTATTTCTCGAATCCATCCCTTCCTGACTGGGCACTAGTCTTATTGCTACCCCCTGCCATCCTGCCCCAGGGCAACGCTCCAGCCTGCTATACAATGCTCTTGGCTTCCCACTGCCCATGTGCTGTCCTGGCTTCCTCCAGGTGGCCCTCTTGGCATTTGTTTGGCTGAGCTGAACTTGTGGTCCAGTGGACTTGCGGGTCCCTGTGGTTCAAGTTCATCAGATCTATCCTTTCCACCCACTCGGTGGTGCCCAGTTCTGCTCTGGCACACGTGGGGCCTC